>JAPYZS010000032.1:0-216838 GCA_030522925.1 Trissolcus japonicus
CTAAAATTTTGTTAGCTAATGTTTTTTACTGAATAGAACACGTGATTCAAATTTTATGAAATTCTGACATAAACGCCTTTTTGCTAGAACCACCTTAAAAGACTAAATAAAAGTTTCTGAAGTCAAAGCAACAAAGAGGAAATCTTATAATAAATCATGGATTTAAAATTTTCAATACTATTTTTTTATTTTGATTAATAGAAATAATGAAATTTTATTGAGTTGTAAGTAAAGAAATGATCATTAAATCTGCGCATTGTTTGCACCCGTATGGAACCGTCGCGAAACCCTACGAGACGTATATATACGCGGGGGGCGATCGCATTTCGTAATCGATATAAGAGATTGTACGTAATGGTCGTGCGTTTGTGCATTTGTACATCGATTCTATTTTGTACGCGGAGGATTCGACACATATCGAGTTACCAGAATTGGTCATGGTAATACGCAAATGCGAGACCCGCGTTTAATGTTAAGGTAAGGCGCGCATTCGCATCGGATTACGTTACACAACGGTTTTTCCGATTTGAGTCCAAACGATATACGCGAAAGGTAACGAATTTCAACCGCCGTCCATTAGATCGTTTTCTCTCCCGTGAGATCTTCTGTAATTCAATTAATACCCCCTGGAGATTTGTTTGCAAAACAAAATGAACATTTAGAAAGAGAGAGCCCGCCTATAAAAAATGAATTACACACCTTTGAATGTGAGACTGGGATACAAAAATTGTTGAAACTATTTAGGTATAAAATATCATAAACGAACAAGATCTAGCTCGTTCATCGTCCATTTATGTAATTGATGAACGGCGTTTCCAGATTCGTCCGACGCCAAGACTTTATGATCCTTATTAAGCTGGTGTGTAAAGTGTCGACCTTTTAACGGCGGCCTTTTTACCAGCGCCGAAAGGTGCTCTCGTTTTAACAATCTTTTATTGGCGCTATTTTAATCAAGTTTACAATCGTGAAACGAAAACGAAAATAATACAGAACACAGCTTTCGCGAAAACGTTCATTTTATTTGCACCCCTTTGGATAATGACTCAAAAGTTTTAAAGAGGAAAGCGAGTTTTAAACTGACGTGGTTGAAGAGATGTTTAATACCTCCCAGAGGAGGCGTACGTTCGAAAAGCGACTGATCTTGGAAAACACATCTTTTTAAATTGGTCCCTTTGACGCGACCTGGCTGAGATGAGTTTTATCATCATATCGGAATAATTTCACACTCGACCCGACTCTCATCTTCATTTTCGCCGGATGAAGTAAAAAAGCAGACTCCTAATTGTCTGAACTGATCCATCGACTATTGTATGAAAACAATTTTTGTAGCTTGAAAATTAGAATGAAAGTTGCAAAAAGAAAAGAACTAAGATCAGAGGACATGTGATTATCTGGAAAACAAATAATTGCATTGTGTGAGATGTGACACATTAATGACGACAGCGCCCTCTATGGTTTGATCCGATTGAGCACGCGTAATTTGTGGGATATAATGATTCCGAGTATTGCACGAATAGGAACGATATGTATCGTATATCTTTTCTCGTGTGAGAGAAGATTGCATTATAAGTAATTAGCGTGCGCAAGACACAATAACGAAACGAAAGCGTCCTCATTAAGAGGGTGCGCGAAATAATGATCCACCGTGACGAATATTTGCGATACCACGCCGAGGAGAGCCCATAAAAATACAAATTGCGCGGTCCAAACTGCCGATTCACGTGCCGATGATTATACCCACGTCGCTCTTATCAGATAACAAATTTTTCAACGCTGATTTTTCTTTCGCAATTCCTCGCTTCCGAATTCTCACGACCTCCTTGAGATTCGATCCTTACACGAAAAATCAATAAAGAAGTAATCGTTTTGAACAATAAACTTTTCTTTTTACAACTTTTTATGTTTCTTTAAGGTGATTGTAGGGTTACAATCAAGAACAAGATGTTATCATTATAGTAGTTTGGTGTTTATGTTAAAAAAAATGTTATAAAATAAATTTAACAAAAAATTTTTTTTCCACACCTTCCAAAAGAGTCTATACGTTAATTTAGTCAACTTTTAAATAAATAATCAATTATTTCAGAAATTTAGTTCACGACATGAAAATTGACTTTGATCGAAACCTGGTTATTTGTAGTTACAACCACCTTAAGATTAGAAAACGCGATTTGGTCAATATCATGACATCTTAGAACTGCATTAGAACAATAACATTTAGCTGAAAGCCCATTGAAATTTGTTTTCCCATGATTCCATGCGCATTTAAAAGTTTTCGAGCTGCACTTTTGAAAAGAACAATTTGCAATTAATGCAAAGATCATAACCGGTTGATGATGTTACAGACAACCAAGCTAGAGCCATTAACATACGAAATTGCATTGTACTATTGGTGACTGTCTCGTACGCACATCAGTGTGGCAAAAAATTTTTTTTTAATGAAATACTCATTTAAAAGCGACTATGTGTTCAAGCATCATAATGGATAAGCATCTGCCTTTCATTAGTCTAATAAATATGGAGTGTAACTGTATACCAAATGATTGTGCTTAAATGTATATTTGTCATAAACTGTCTCGTTTCAAATCATGCAAATGCTAGATGAGTTTATTGTAACAAACCACATGGAAGAAAATGCGATGTCGTAATATGTAATTTCAACTACTTTATGCATTGCGCAAAATTTTATGTCTGAATAAAAAAGAAATAAAAAAACAAACGTGAAACAAATATTGAGAAATTTTAAGTTTCGAAATTAATTTGTAATTTAATTTGTGATTTTAAATTAATGAAAAAAAGGAGAAAATATATTGCTGATAGAAAGTGACGGGACAGTTCGACTGTTTAGATTGACGAGGAAATGTTTTGGCATTATAAAAGTGTACGTTTGATGTAGGATAACACATGCGCGGGTGGAACAATTAAGCGGCGCAATTAAGACATCGAAATTAATTCGCCGGAGCTGGTTGGATCGCGAATCGCGATCTGAATGGCGTCGGTAATTGCTCGGGTTCTCACAAAGTGCGTTGAGCGCGGACGGCTGATCGCACCTCGGCCGCGCGGCGCCAGCGCGCAACTGTAATGGCAACAATTACTTTATTTTACGCCGCCGCGTCTCTTCCCGGTTCTCAAACGGCGAATTTCATTTCCGCACAATTAATCTCGCCCGCGAGTTTTGTTTGCCGCGAATCAGCACTTTCTTTTTCCCTGCGACACCAACACGGGAAATGGAAATGTTCTGTATAGTATACTTTCAACACCTCCCACATCAGTCTGCTCCTAAAAAGATAAGAAAAACATCAATAATTCAGATCAAACTTGACGTAATCATTTTTTTTAATTAAAATTTTTTTATTTGTACTTTTTTTTCAACTTTTTTCAAGTTTTTTTTTTTATTGTTTTTATCTTATAAAAATTATCATTTTGCACAGCCTTTTTGATCCTACTCAAGCAAAACTACTTTCACGTTTGTACGGTCAATTTTTTTTGTTATACTTTTTTTTTTACAATTCCATAACTCATTAAAAATAATGACATGAATGGTTTTCCATAACAGAATTCCAATCTGAGAAATGCCGGTTATTTATAATCCATAATTAAAAAAAGTAAATCAAGATTAACTAAAATTGAAATTAGTTAAGTAATTGAGATGCGAGATATAATCTACAAGATTGATGATTCTCTAATAACGCCTTCGAAAATGCTACCGTTTTCACTGTTATGCGAGCAGGTGTATCAGTGTAGACGAAATCTAACATTTTATATACTTCTTATACTCTGTTTCCACTGATAGTTAAACGTCATTTCGAACGAGGTAATAATCTTTAAACCATCATCTAAGCATTTTTCTCAATCAAAAATTTACATGTATAATTTTCTTTTTCATATCCTTTTTTTATATTAATTATAATTTTAAATGAATTCTATGAATTCCTGAACCGAAACAAACATAATCAAAAATTCAATTTAACCCCCATAATTGAAAGAGCAAACCGAAATATTCACACGACATGAATACATAAAAAAAAAGATCATTTGACACGAAGACACGCGTGCTCTTTGAAGTCGGTCGGTTTTCCGTCTAAACAATGGAGTCAGATTGACAAAAACCTTAATTGCTTCACATGGCGTGGAACATCCAATTAGTATATCAGCGGGCAATTAAAATCACCGAGTCGTTATCTCTTCTCAGGAAGCCGATCGCTGATTTTCTACCGACCAAATGAATTGCAAAAAGGGTAAGTCAGTGGCTAAAAAGAAAAAAACGACGGAAAAACAAACCTCTAATCTATCAATTATAACAATGTTGCGCACGAAAAGGAAACGCAAATCTCTCCGTGTTCATTTATTGGAGCACAATAAAGCATAATCCCAATTTCGAATCGTAAAGGCGAGTTTAATTGAGTAACTCTGTTAATTGAATTTAATTGCTAATGTAAAAAAGAGAAAATGCGCACATAACGCCATTAATGTAATAAATTTATGTGCTCATCGACGTCCTGTTCAATCGAGTTTACACTTCCTAAATCATTTTCATCAATTTACATTTCTTCAATAAAAAAAAATATTCATACAAATTTATTCCTCACAAAATCAAAAACCTTAAAAATAAAGAGCGAGCCAACCCGACTTTGCGATTGTCTCAAAAGTTTGAATGTTATCAGATCGTTCATTAGAATTAATTTAATGTGATACTAAAAAAAAAATTATTGCGAGTTTAAATAGTGTTAAGATTTGGATCGTTATTAAAGTGGCTAAGCGAAAATGAGCATCGCACCAGCCGAAGAATGCAATTAGCGGGAGCGTCTTACTCCCGGAAATAATAACACTAAATGCGCGTATGTGTCGGCTATTACAAATGTACATTATTCTCGCTTTCATCCTGAGAAAGTTAACGCACCCAGCGTATTTAATTATAATGGAAGTTAAGTAATCGCGATCTTGCGCATTATCGCCAAACCACCAGCGGAATATCATTACGGGCTGGTAGCCTACCGAGGAATAACATCCATTGTAAATATCTATTGTGCGCCAACGTTCATGAGCTATGAATTGTTTTGCGCTATAATAATTATATTATAATTCCATTGACGAACCTATAATCAACGAGAGCAGACAATTTTGTTTTTCCAGTTAGACCCATTACGTATGTAAGTTTAATTGAACGTTTAACGGAGGTTTCGTCTGGTGCAATTTCGTTTACATCTACCTTGGTACGGAGTTATTTCATGTAAATAAAATTTAACTGTAAAAAAAGAACAATAAATAAATTAAATCTTATTTTAAAATATGGCGTATTTTTTAAATTAAACGCACACTTTTAAATTGCAAAAAATTATTTTCTCATTATACTTTGTTTTTAATAAATCAGTTAAAATCTGATTATGAAATGTCCAATTGATTCAAATAATTTTTTTTTAGGTTCGTTAGTTTTTTTTGCAGTTTGAGTGATATAACTTTGAGTAAGATACGAGTTCATAGAATGTTATCCAACGCAGCTATTAGTTGATTATGTCGAATTAATAACAACGATTGTTTGGTTTCATTTTCCCCCAGCAATGAACATTTAACGAAATATGATGCAGTTTGCGTGTTATCAAATTGTATTTAGTAATTAATTTTCCCGAGTAATCTTAGCTAATGATCATCTTGATAGTTCCTCACACGAGTAATTCATTTTACGATCGCGGAAAAAAATTAAATCCCATTCAAGAATTCATAATGAGTGATTACGAACAATTTTTAGTCCGATTAGTTTGATAAACTAACAACAACAAAATAAGAAGAAAAAACAAAGATAGGAAATCATAAAATTATCATTTTACGAGGCTATAAATTTATTTGTCAGGTCTTTGTGCTCCGTTGGAACGAAAACAAAAAGACCTTTTGAAAAATTCGCGCGTTACCAGATTGGAAATCAGTTTCGCACTGAGAACAAAGTGCGTTAACGGCCGAACAAAATCACCAGGCGCGTAATCGAATTAATCCTAATGGACGAGATTTCGAAAAACAGATTGCACCTCGGAAAACAATTGCGACCAATTATCACGTGCCTTTTACATTTTTCACGCAGGTTCTATTTTTTTTAATGAACTTCGAAATTAGGTGAGACGTGATGAAGGAAACTGTTCAGTCGGTCTCGCGCGATTCACAATGCGTTCTGAAAAGTCCTTTGCACTTAACACTCGAGGATCTCTCACCCATGCGCTCAATTAAAATGCAACAATCTAATTACGACAGATGCGAATCTCCTAATCGCTAGGAAACCTCTGTCTTTTTTTTTTCCTTCATCACTCGCCTTTTTTTCTCACAATAACTAGTAAGTCAACTTGCGAAGTTTGTGGAAGGCAATTCAGGTTAGACATGCAATAATATGCATGTGTCTGCATTTCTGTTTCTTTTTCTTTTTTTCTTCAACATCCTAATTGTACTATTGTCAGGCTTTAATTTAAAGTGTTACAATGTGTACGCGTTACGTGTCTTTAGTTTGTTTGAATCTATAAGTAAAGTCAAGACATTGAAGTTTACTAAATCTAGTTACAACCGAATACTCTTTTTAAATAACAAACATTTTTAATAATTGAACAAATAATTTTATGGTTAAGTTTAACTATTTTAAAGTTAATATAAAATCTCTCCCCTACTCTTAAACATGTTTTCACTCAAACAAAAATGTCAAATTCAAATTTAAAATGAACGTTGCAAAACTTGTGTAACAATTTGTTCGGTCGCACTTCGGTACATTTTATACACTCAATGGCACGTGAATGGTACAATTTGGCAGTTGGCGCGCAGTTTTCCAAAACACTTTGCACAACTTTGCTGAATACCGAGGCTTTTCTCCGGTACGTACAGAGGCGTGCATTATCCAATTTGGGTTTGGGTCGTCCAGGAGGAGACCAATTTGAATAAGGACCGCTTAGCCCGGCTGGTATTAGCTACAGGCGTCGGCCGGAAGTGCCGCGTGGAAATATATTTCCGGCGTGGACTCGATTGCGCGAGCGAAATCCCGTCTGAAAACGCGTCGGGGTATTAGCATTTTACAAGGCGGCGGCCCCGGTATTCCTTGGAAACGTTTTATTGGCCTGTCGTGCGAAGAAGCCATCGACGCTAGTTGCACACGCTGCTTCGCTCGTTATTTCTCCGCGGAGAGTGCATGCTTACATATCGCGCTCGTTCTACCCATTTACGAAAATAGCCGTCATCGCTTACTTAACACTCGCTCGGGCGTTTAACGTATACGGGACGTGTTAATCCAAAACGCAGACTCGCCTTTTCGTCGTCGCTACAATAGAGCTTTCAAGCTTTATCTCGCTCGACCTGAAACGAAAAAAAAAAACATGACAAAAATAAATGTTGATTACAACATACCGAATTGAACCTTTTTTTTTGAATTCCTAAATGATAAAACAGTTCTAATAACTCAAAACGAGCTCGAAATTTTTGTCTTAATTACCTCCTCGGTAATGAAGTCATTAGTCAAATTATGAAAAATGAATAATGAAGAAGAAGAAGTCTTGGAGATGTATCGCGAAACATTACGAGGAACCGTATATTTTGTATGCAGCTGTGAAACAAAACAGATGAAAGATAAAGCAAATTAAAGAGAGAAAAACAAGACGAATAACAGAATATACAAAAAGTAATGATACTTTACAATTTTCTACTAATTTAAAATATACTTTCGGAAATGAAAGATTCAGTTGAAAAAAAAACAGTGTTCCCCATCGAGGCCGAGGGAGTAAAAAGACAAAATCGATTTGGCCAGAAAGAGAAGCGAAAATTTTTTCGCCGGTCGTTAAGGTTTTTCTCGGGCGGTTTTGTTTTGTTCGCTTCAGATCGATGCCGATTCCGAGCATGAAATGAGAAAGGCACCGGCGGAATTGCGCGGGTAATGAGCCACTCATTGCGGGACAAAGTGTAAACGATCGAAGAAGTCGTTAACTGGCTGCAAATCGGTAATCGCCGAGCATAATCGACTCGCAGCTTTTAT
The DNA here is from genome assembly GCA_030522925.1 of Trissolcus japonicus. Taxonomy (NCBI): domain Eukaryota; kingdom Metazoa; phylum Arthropoda; class Insecta; order Hymenoptera; family Scelionidae; genus Trissolcus; species Trissolcus japonicus. The sequence goes on from JAPYZS010000032.1 coordinate 7,991, forward strand.
GTAAGTTGACGGTTTTTGCGAAACCGGGATAAACTCATAAGAATACACACGACAAAATGCAAGATGGACGCGAAATTTCATTGATGTGATTTTCTACACATTCGCTCGCGTGTTTTCGTTAATTTTCTTTTTTTCGTTGCGAAACTGTTGGTCTAAATAAATATAACGCGATTACACAAAACACTTTTACAGAGAATGAGCATAAAAAAAAGGAACAAAGTTTCGCATATATTTTAAACGTGAGTGTGAGAAGAAAATAAGCATCGTATAAAATTTCAAGAACTCATTGTCCCCTTGCACGAACTGGTGTAAGAAGCTCGGCAATTACAATGTTAATTTCGACCGCGCCAATTGATGAAATTCGCTTGTTAATCTAAATACAACACTTAGCCAAGAGTAAACGGAATTTAAATGTGCTTAATGAATCCTTTAATTGCGACGATAAATCCACGAAGACGAACGGCAATGGCCCTATCTAGGTCTTATTTTGACATCGCTTTATATAGTCATGCCTGACTGCAAAAATTGTACCAATTAACCTGATTAATGGCGCCTGAAATGTTTTTTTAATCTTAATTTCAACTCGAATATACCGACAATTTTTATTATCATTAAAAAAAAAGGTCTATTGTTTTATGTTAAATTAAATGCCTAATTAGATTTTAATTCTGGTTCACAATGGCGTGTGTGGGAGGAATAAAAAATAAAATTTGTTGCCAAGCTGTTTCTGATTATTGAAAACTACATTTTTATCAGCCCCACAAATAATTGCCGCGACATTGTAACGATTTAATCGTGATTTTTTATTTCTCAGAGTTAATAATATGCAAACAAAATAATTCTGAATGGAATGAAAAACGAATACAAAAACATGAACAAAACTGAAATGTTATTAAAGAAATCAATCACCAGTTGAGATGAATTTTTGTTTTTCCAGCGTGCTGCTGAATGAAGAATCACCAAGTGCATTTTATAAACATGAGTTGATAACTTTAAGTACTTCGCTCGCAGATACGAGGCCGACAATTGCATATTTATGTTAATATCTGACAGACGTTAATGTTCTTATTGAAAAATTAATCGTAAAGCCAAGGCAAGCCCCGAACCACAAAACGGTAGTGCATTTCATAAAAGACGATCCTCAACTTATCAGGATTCGCTTTATAACTACTGAATTTATTAATGATGAACCTCAATGGCGAAGCCTCAGAAAGTTAAGTACATAATCTCATACCAATTCCGGTTATGAAAATGTATTACTAACAAGTGAGCAAAACTATCAAAAAAAAAGCCATCGAATAAAAAAAATAATTAACACATATTTTTCATACACATCTTTAGTTTCCAACATCCAACATTGGTTTTTAATGTTATTAACACGATGTTAAAAATATGTCGATCAATCATAATTTACAAAAATTTCAATCCCAGCGAAGCTGACGATCTTCGCAAAAACAATGACTTATAATAAAACGCAATGAGAAAAATCTAAGCGCAAATGGTCTAATTATGGTTGGCGGTATCGTAATTCATAAATCAGAGGCTTCCTTTTTTAACGCATTTGGCGCGGCGTCAAGCTCGAGCTGGCCTAAAGTCGTCGGCGCTTGGGCTTTATTCGCGAGCAATTTGCTCGCGCGCTGCCGTCGCGCGCACAAAAAAGTCGACAAATAATGCCGCGATATTAATCATGCGTCCCCTTCCGCCGCCAGTCAACCCTTTCTTGGACGCCCGCTTCGTTCCGTATTACGCAAATAAATATATGCGAGCGCGTATGCGCACCGTCATACGTAATTATTCACCTGCCCCGTGCCCCATTGTGTGCTTCAGCAAATTGAAAACGTTGATTCCAAGCTCGTTAAAGTGGTGAATCTCGCAACGGGAACAAAAAAAGCTCCCGCTTATCGACCTTGACGGTACCATTTTTCTTGGCATTGTCCATCTTTAAGAACTTACCGAAATGAAGTATCTAAACACCTGTCCTCTTCTTATGCCAATCAAACTCATCCAGGAAATCGTTTCTCTCACTCAATCTGGGGATACAATTTTCCTTAACTTAGATTATCTACAAAGAAGATGAAAAAACATTAAAAATGCTAGGTTGATGCAAATCACAAAAAAAAGTACATACCTACGGATCTCACTTATCCCCTTCTGTTTACATTTTAACCGTAGATACAATCAATTGGAAACTATAAATATAACAATTTTCATTTTCACAAGGTAGAGAAAATTGAACGTTGCCTCGAATGAGCAACGGTTTGCCAGTTCAATAAAATAATACCCAAGAGTTGAGAGCAGGAATTGGATAGCACAGACTTGCATCATTCATCCACACATGCCGACCAATATTTTATCGAACGAAGGTCAAACAATTCTCGCGATAGGATTCGTGATGAAGGATATTATGAGGCGTCCCCGTTATGTATATACATTTCTCTCAACGTACATCCATCTTTAAGGGCTTACACAACTCACAATGTCAGTTTTTTTGTATAACAAATATAACAATGTTCATATATTTGGTTCATTTTTTTTCTTTTCAACACACTTTTATATTTACAACAAAGTCGATTTTAAAAAAATTTCATTAGTTTTAATAGAAAAATTAAACCCCACAGATCGGCTGTTAAGATGATTACAAAAAAAGGAAGTAGAAAACATCCCATCAACGCCGCCTGTGTAGTAAAATTTTGCAAAAAATTAATTTCACCTTTGAGTCATTAGTGAAAAATGGTTGGACGAAAAATAGTCGTGCAAAAGTGTTGAGCTTCGTCGTCACGTTCTGGGCCTCTTGATTGGTTCCAGTCCGCTGTCAAACTCGGACACATTGAGCATGCGAACATTCTTGAGCATGGCGGCGGGTCGTCGATCGGCGGTCTCGCTGCGAGGCCTTTTGCGCGCTGTCCCGTCGGGCCTGAAAAGCAGAAACAAAAGTTCAATCGTCGCATTACCCAAGCCCCGGCCAATTTTCGGCTACGAATCGTGAGCGACATGCGCTAATGGAAAGCAGACAAAAACTGCCAGGACGATTCGCATTAAGTCAAGATTAGGGATCACGCGAGGCTACCAACTGGTGCGCCCAGTGCTCCGGCCACATTTTTTTCTCGAGTCGAGTTACACCGTACGTGACACACAGTTGCCACTCATCGACCCGTGGATACAAATAAACTCATCTTCGACAGTTTGTGATTTTTTCGTCAAATCAAAAAAATGACTTTTTAATTTTTTTTTTCTTTTTTTAATGTGAGATTATATTCCTTAAATTTGTCATAGTTGTTTAAATTTGATTTAAATATTTCACAAATGATAAAACATGATTGATTAACCGATAGAAAACCCCAGTCGATTAGAAAAATGGCGCAGCAAAAGTTATTTGAAAATCAATTAATAATAATCCGTAACTTCAAACCGAAGTGTACAATAAATCAATGCAACTAATCATATTGGAAGCAGTAAGAGAGATTGGATCTGTAATTCATGATTTACGTTTTGTAACAACATAACAGTTGTTTCTTTCTTGATAAAAAAGATTTAAAATTGTATCAAAATTGTAATTAAAGAAATAGTTCAAACATGAAAATGTTGAAATAACGAGTTTGGGATTTAAAAAAATGGCCAAATATCCACATCAATTTGTGATCGAAAAATTGAAAAATAAAGGCCAATTGAACACTCCCAACCGGTAATTTGCCTCGAATCTGAGGCACGAAACCACAATATGGAATAACAAACTCGTGTCGTTAGGTGATTGTGCACCAATTCGATTTGCCTACTTTGGCTTCTTGAATTTTTTTTCTCCCGTTGCATTTCTCTTCGAGCGATGGATTTTGTGTCCTTTGTGTGGGCGTGTGTTTTTTTCTCCAAGTCGGCCCCACAGCAGAAGGGAAATAAACTACGCCACCGGCGGACCGAGTGACTTTTAATGGGTAAAAGGCGGGCTGGTGACGGTCCAATGACTCGAAAGACCTCCCGTTCATGCATCTCGTATTGCGAAGTCGACTATATACAGAACCACGGCGCAACTTTTATTTACATTTATCATGCGATTAATAAAGAGTTGTTGTCGCCTTCGCAAACAACGGCTATAAGTGACGTTATGACGAAGTATAGCCGTTCTTTATTACCATCTAAGACTCTCCGAGAGAAAATCTTGACACTTTTTTGTCATCCTTCTATCACACGACACCTCCCAGTTTATCGTCGTGATTTGTGAAATAATAAACTTTTACTGTTCTTGGATTATCAAGCGTCTCATCCTCTAATCCATTTTGCAAGTCGTGAAAAGATATAATGAGGATAATTCAGGGTGTTTTCAAGGATTTGGAATATGAAAAGAGAAAAAAAAAATAAAAAAGGAAAACAAAAATCAGAGCTCGAAGTAAGATGATGCGTCGGTGAGGGACGGGACTCGTGCTCGTTTCCGTAAATGGCATCGTCGGGCCGGAAGTGGCGGTCGCATCAGTCTGTTTAATAGCCGTATTGTATAATTATGAACAATGGAGAGGACAGAAGGGTGGACGTCGCGGATGCCATGCGAAATGCAACCTGCGAGCGAGATGGAGACACACGCAAAGAGAAACTCAGAACGGTGCAAGATAGAGAATGACGCGAGGGGGGGAGAACCGAGAGAGGGACGACGAATGTCGTACGATCGTTCGTGCTACGCCGACTGCGTAGCGTACATGTCCGCCATGGCGCTGCGTGTACATGACGGATGACATCGGACGACAGTTTTGACGTCGAACGCACAACGATAAGTCGCTCAATGGCTTTCTCTGAATCGCCCGCTCTCAACTGACGGCGCTGTTAACGCTGCAACCGGCGCGTAAATCCGTCATTAATTAGTTTCCCATTCAATGCTTAGGAAGAAACTACTGAATCTCGGCAACATGTCACATCAGACGCACTGTTTCGTCAACGATTTACCTACAAAATTAATTTTAAAAATAAACAATCCAATTTTGATATACAACATTGAACAACAAAAGTAGTATCATTCAGTTTCATCGCAATTCAATTTTTTGCATCTCAAATTTAGCTAGTTTGCACAAAAAGTTGAAAAAAGTCATTTTCCATTTATAAAACTGAAAAGTTGTAATAGTAAGTTGTTTTTGACTTCAGAAATTGGAAGAGCGCAAAATTTTACATAGATATATGCCCTCACACTTGATTGTTTTGGATAAAACATAACTTCAACAAATTAATTTTGAGTTTTTTGAGGTTATGGTATGATTTGTTGACCTTTTTTTTGATATTTGAAAACCCTGCCTTGTGGGTACTCTAATGAGAGCTTTTGGCGCCCTCTACGCGATGGCGTGATCAGTTCATCTATTTTTAATGGCTTGTGATTATTTAAAGTATTTTGTTGTATTTTGTTTAATTCATTTCATTACCTTTCATTAGTTAATCTGTTATTATGCACAGGTTTCGTCTCCTTCTCCTTGGCAACTTTTCCAACACCGCCGATCCTCTGAGGGGTATCCCTCAGAGCGAAGCTTTTCGCATAGTGTCCCAGGTGTAGCTCCCTCCTGTTGAAAATCTCTCTCATGTCCTTCGGGTAACTGGAATAGAATCGCACCCAAGAAGCGTAAGCTATAACAGAATGAAAAGAAAAAAGGTTTCAAATGAAAAATCAATTATCCAAAATGACGCGGAGTTATTTTTCGCACGCTCGATGTATTGCAACAATCATCGGCACATGTCAGTTTCTCTCAGGAGCTGGGTGTCCTGCGCTTTCTCACCCAGTTGTTAAAGGCGACTATTAGATGCGGCACTTGACTCGACCCCGAGCTAATGCCTCGATGGGGGTTCTACCCTTGACGCAACACAACCCCCGAGAGTCGCAATGAAAGTTCTATTGGGACAAGCACTTGGCGGTTACACACCATAAGTTATACGTAAGATACTTGATTTATAAACAAAAAACAATTATTTATCATCAATAAAAGTAAACAAAAAAATTAATAGACAAAAATGAATTACAAAATTCGATCGACTTGACTAGTGCATTTCTTATCGAGGTAGAAATAAGACGAGAGAGAGAGAGAGAATCCCCTCAAGAGAGGATAAATAGAAACAAATAAGTATCAATTTTGTGGTCAGAAAAGAAGTCAAGATGCGTACAAGATTGGCAGCGGAATAGAGGGGAAATGTAACGACTCCCTCAGGGCAATTTGCACGATCCGTCCAGCGAGGAATCATCGGCTGGAAAACGAGCACCGTTGACGCCACCCAAGGACAATAAGCTGGCGGCGGCTTCCGGTTCTTCGGGCGACTTCCGGCCGAGCGGGTATTAATGAAAAGTTCTCTCCGGGTGTCGCAATAATGGCCAGGAGAGCGAGGAAAAGAAATGTTTTTCTCCATTTAGCACATAAATTTGAGCCTTTCACGGCATCGGAGGAGAACGCGCGGGCGGACGAGACCGAGAAGCCCGCCGGGGGACGAGGCGGCGAAGCGCGGGGTGGCATTGTTCCTAAGTGATGTAACTGCGTCTTATTGTATTTGTATCCTGTATTGCATTGTTAAGGGGCTCTCGCCACAAAGCGTAAGTGGTTTTGGCGGAAGCCACATTCAGTGGCTGGATTGTGCCGGTCCCCTGTAGCCACTCTTCTCGCGAAAGGCGTGCGAGCGACGCACACCCCATACGCGATAACTCCCAGTCTGCTGTTTCTTGTTTACTCAAACACTGATACAGTACAAAAGCTAAAAACAAAATAAAATTTTGATGCAAAAATGAAATGAAACAAAAAAGAAAAAAGGAAAGCCCAATGTCAGATCCAATTCTTTTCTCCGATCGAACGTTCATATTTCACTCATTTGTTTAAAATTTTCCACCAATAATTCTCCACTTTTTGTTGACAAGATAGGAAAGAGAAATTGATCAGGACTGGTGACACAAAAACTGAGTGCATCTAAATGAATGTATTCATCGGGCAAAAAATGTCGGAACTGTTAATGTCTTTTGTATTCATTGGTCCGAATAATTCAGTCCGTCGAATCGATAAGATTTACAAACGAAGCGTGTATCAAGGCGTCGCGAACAAAAAGCGCCGTCGGAATCAGCGCTGGAAATAATGGCGAAAACTGCGCCCGAGACTATTGGACGGGGAATTATTCACGAGGAAAGCCACAAATTACCCGACGATTCTTCACGCTAGTGCTTTTGCTGTTATTCATTCCCGGTCGTGATATAAGTTCGACGCCGAGGGTCATTGCCGGCGACAATTAGTCTATCAATCATTCGGGCGCAAGGAACGGTCAAGTGGTTAGTTGTGTAGCGTCAGTCACATCGGCGATCGCCAAAACGATCAAAAGCTTTGGCTAACCTTCGTGTAAAACCGCACTCGACAACACACGCCGAAATTTATGACCCCGAAAATCCAGCTTTTGCGAAATAAGAAGAAAAAAGGCTGAGAAAAAAAAAGGAAGAAACCTTTGAAAAGGATTACGAACTCGGAGAAATTGTGTTATTTTTTTAAAAAATCACAAGCTACAACGTCGCTGACAATAAATCATCGTGCGTTCTTTTTTTGCATCTCATTCCTTGAAGCGACGATCGGGATTTAATTATTTTCACAAATTATGATGACAAAAAATGTGAACGACAAATTTTGTGTTTCATTTAGCGAGGAAACAATTTTTTAGACGAAAAAATTTTAAAAAGAAACGAACAAATTGTAACTTGGAATCGATTCGACAGATGATTTGTCTTAGTCATAAACAAAACCATTGATCAAAACGATGCGCAAAAGTATCCTCTGACCGGCGGAGCATCATCGACTCGTAATGGATTTATATTACGGGAAATAAATTCTGCCCCATAACAACCCTAATAGAGTAACCATAGCCTGGCAAACAAGATCAGCCCTCCTCGCTCATAGTTTATGTAAATATTCGTCGAGAAAGTAGGGGGGAAATGGTCGACAAACGAGAGATGAGCTTCATAATACACCGTATGGGGTGACTTTATATATCCCACTGGGGTGTCGGCCGGATTACTTTGCTCTCTCGCTCTCCCAAGTCATCGTTTCATCACCTCAACGACCGACGCTCGTCGCATCGCCGCCATTGGCACAAATCAACTTTACATTCATCCTCTGCAAAGGCTACATAAAAAATGAGCACAATACCATACATCAGTCAAAATAAAAATTACCACCTTTCACTGTTCAAAACTGCTTTGCAAACTTTTAAATTATCCTAATAAAAAGTCACAGCTTTACAAGTTGAGACTGAATATAACGTTTCAGTTTTTTCAAATTTCTATTTTAGTCAAATCTTTTTCATTTTGCTGACTCGTCCCACTAGACAAAAATCTTTATGTACCTTTACAAGCTAAAACGTGGAGCTTCTTTTGTTCTTGTACAAGACTCTCGAATTCATTTTGGAGCGACGTCGCGGCGATCTGGGCGTTCCGGTGGTTAGAAAGGGGTCCGATGAGTTTGTCCAGGATGCCGTTCATGTCCTCCTGTTTAATGCGGATCCTCTTGGACTCGAGCATCCTGACGAACTCGACTTCGGGTGGCGTGAAGAATATTATCGCCGAGCCAGAGGAACCCGCTCGAGCAGTACGCCCGATTCTGTGGACGTAGTCCCTGGCCGAGGTCGGTCCTGTGTACTGAATCACTGTGTCCACCTTGGGCAGATCCAATCCACGAGCTGCCACGTCCTGAAACATCACAGACCGTCTAGTTTATTCAAACCGACAAAATAAAAGAAAGCTATAAAATGAAGGAATTTTTACGGAATTCAGAAATGGAGCATGATTTTAGCGAGGGCAAGAAAAGAGAAAACAAAGAGGTACAAGACGACGGGAGTCCCGATGAACAGTCGTTACAAATGTCTTACAAACGCGCACAGGTTCTTCGTTTAGTAACTGAAACTGCGAGACACGTATCAAACGATTTACGATACCCGCTGCGGACCCCGACCGCGAACTTTTGCATCGAGGGTCCTTGCCTCTCGGCTCTCTATGTTTGGCTAGCGAATGATTTAATAACCGAAAACACTCGAAATCCACCAGGCAGTGGGGGGCCGCGCTCCGAAAATTCCTGCACGAGATGACTCCAGGCCTGAGGACTACTTTTATTAACAACGCAAATTTTTATTTTGAAAAGAAAAAGAAGTTGCAAAGCCGAGTGAAATTTGTTTTCCATCATTTCTTTTTGTTAAAAGGTAGAGGATGAGAAATGGGCGGATGAAAATTTTGAACCAGGCCGATGATTCGCTACCGGGTTGGGATATCAGCAAGCATGAGTTGGATTGATGAGGGTGATTAAAGCAAACGAGCGTTTAAGAGCAAGGCAAAGACCAAGATCGGAAACGGATAACCGTTCAGGACGTCTCATTCGGACTATTGATCACAGAGGATCGTTCGGCCAAGCGGCGTGTTTTAACGTGAAATTAATAATGTGGCGTGGGCGTTTGACCAGCAGGACATACTCGCAATCGTACCAATTAATGTGCGCGGATGAAAAAAAAAGAGGGGAAAAGGGAAGAGAGGGGGATGGAAAAAATGATTTGTCTCGACTTGAAAGAAGGTCGGGCGCCGAAACGCGGGGAGACAAATTCGTTAATTTAGCCCGGGAAAGTTAGGACCATTTGTCCGGAGCCTTTATCAATGAAGCCGGAGAATTGCCGCGGACAATAATTATACTCGTTACGAGTGCCTCGTATGCGTATAATTTTTTAAACCAAAGGCTGCCCAGCGTGGGTCCGGGGATATTAAATTCCCACCTCGAAGAATAAGCTCGGCGCTAATTTACAGCTCCGAATATTATAGTCCGCTTGTACGAAGGGACCTTCGTTCATCAACGTTGCCACGTTCTTAAAAGAATGCTAAAAGGTTTCTTTTGGTTGGGATTAAATTCAATTTTAGTTTTCGTTCATTGTAGGTGTGCAATCATAAAATTTGTACGACAAAAAAAAAAGAAAAGAAAAGAAAAACGGGGGGTTGTGATTTAATGTCTCGACGTTATGTAATTTTTATATACGATCCTCTTAAAAGGTATCAATTTTATAAGTTTATGTAACGCCAAAGAACTTGATGATTTATGCATCACGCTTCGACATGTGAAAGTCGCCGAGATAAATCGTTTCAAAGTTTGCTCACCGTGCAAAGGAGAACTCCGCTTCTCGCGTTTCTGAAAGTTTTGAACACCTCGGTTCTGTCCTTTTGGCTCATGCTGCCATGCAACTTGAAGAATTCAACGTCCACCAAAGGCTCCGAATCTTCGTCCTCCTCGTCGCGTGGCTTGTTCAAAACCAACGACATGATTTCAGAATGGTAATCCAACATGTCTTGGGTAGCCATGAAAACAATGATCTTGTGCTGTCCTGCACTCTGAACAAACCAAACAGTTTAAATTAAAATCCAAGATCTCAATTTTGCAGACAAAAAATAATAAATTAAACATTAAACATTTTAACAGACCTGACATTTTCCAGCAATGTAAGCGCAGAGCGTAACCATCTTCAATTTCGGTGGAGTCACAACGTAAGTTTGTACAACACTCTGCGGAACGATCAGATCCTCGTTGACCAGTTTGCTATCGCCACCGGCAAAATCAAGGTTATCCTTGGCAGCGTCAATGAAAACTGGATTGTTCAGCGTTATACCCGCTAGTTTTTCAACAGACTGAGTCAGTGTCGCTGATAACAAGATAGTCTGTCTTCCATGAGGTTCTGATTGATTCGAAGTTTGGATGTTTTTGGCCTCCTCTTTGTTTGGATGTTTTATGATAACATTTGAAACAACTTTTTGTTTCATAGGTTTAACTACAGGTTCATCACTATCGCTGTCCGTGCCGGAATGATATTCCTTCTTTTCAAAACTTTCCATTTCTTCCTCTTCTTCCTCCATTTCTTCCTTGTTTTCTTCATTCGTTTTATCCGCGATGATTTTCTCGTCTTCATTTTCGTCATCGCTGAACTTCTTTTTCGTATTCTGACGAAGCATAGCGAGGGCATTGTAATCGGATTCTTTTGGAGCTTCGTTCGCTCCTTTCAGAGCATTTACAATCCTTAAAAAGAAAAATTCAAACAAAAAGTTAAAATATTGAGAATATAAAAAATTTATGGTTTCGTTTATTTAATTTTGTTCTGAATCGAAAGAAACGAGTAACAAAACCGATAAAACTCACTCTGATACATCTTTTTCGTATCCCATATCAAGCATTCTATCAGCCTCGTCTAAAACAAAATACTTCACTTCGTTGAGTTTCAAAGATTCGGTATGCTTGAGGTGATCCAAAAGTCTGCCTGGAGTGCAGACTAAAATGTTGCAACCCCGACGCAGTCTGGCCTTTTCTGATTTTCTTTTCTCGCCCCCTACCAAGTATCCAGGAACTATCCACGTAAATGACTGAAAATGTTTATTTCAAATATGTAAATAAGAAAGTTATTCCAAAAAAATTCTTGAAAAATATTATTTATAATTTGAAAATAAAAAGGTGGGAAAATTACCTTGATCAGTTTTATAAAACATTCGTAAGTTTGCAAGGCAAGTTCCCTTGTTGGCACAACCACCAAGGCTTTTAACCCACAGTTTCTGGTCAATTTCGGCCTGATCTTTTGCAAAGACTCAACTATTGGCAAAGCATAAGCCAAGGTTTTCCCAGAACCAGTTTGTGATCTCACAAGGGCATCTTTTCCAGATAAAATTATTGGGATGGCTTTTTGTTGTACCGTCGTCATTTTTGTTATGTTCATATTTTGTTCCAAATTTGATATCTGAATGAAAAAAAAAAAATTCAGTAAACAAAATTAACAAGTTAACAATATGATGTTAATCATTATTTTTTAAATGAATTTGTCTTTATCACGTACTGTGTATGGATGGATATCCAATTCCTTGAAACTCGAAGCGACAAATACTGTCTCATTGATGGGTTTCACCAATCGTTGCCCTATCCTGGGAATTTCAGGATTATTGCCAAAAAGTGACGCGGTCTTTTGCCCTGGCTTGTTTGGAATTCTTTTAAGACCTCCTTCGGATTCATGTCTGTTATTTTGTTTTTCTTTGAATTTTTTCCCCGATTCAGGTCCTTAAATAAATAAACAAAAAAAAATTAATATCCCAAATTTCAAACAAAAGTTTAATACAATTTCAAACAAAAATTGCATGAAATCAAAATTAAAAAAAAAAACTCACCATTTTTAAATTTCTTGAAAGGTTTTCTTTCATCTGAAGTGGGCATTTCTTTTTTACGAAACTCAATTTCCTTCTTGTCATCATTATCAACCGACTGATCATTCAACTTTTGCACACCTTTGCTCTCATCGGTATCAACTTTTTTCTTCTCCGACGAAAATATTTCCGTTAATGTTTTCTTCGGACCGCTCTCGACGTTCCTCTTTTTAGCCATGATAAGCGGCTTCGCCTTCGTCCGATCGGATTTTGCAGCATCCTCGACGTTCTTCGCTTCATTCCTCGCTGTCAAACTTCCCGTGTTCAATTTTCGCGCCACAATTTGTGCCAAATGTTTTTGTTTCACTCGTTGTTTCGCGTCCGTGAACTTCTGATTTTGTTCTTTGGCGACTCTCACCTTCGTCTTTTCCCTCTTTTTCTAATCCAACAATCAACAACTTGTTCACTAAACTGTACGACGAACATAAACAATGTCAACAATTCTTAACCTCAAAGAAAAAAGTCACTTACCTTTAATGCCTTATCCTCCTTCGAACCACTGGTTATATTCAAACAAATATCCATCGTTGGATCAGATTCACACGTCAATTGTTTTTTAAACCGCCCCCAACACAATGCAGCATAAACACACAGTGTCAACCGAACAACACCATTCACAAACGCGAGGATCAACAAAAACGAACACACGTGCGATTCACGTCAAAAAGTTCATCGCGACAACCTAACCTTGCTTGACAAGCGCAAGGTCACGTGATGTTGTTTACTACTCACCATTCGTAGGCTGCACTGTTGCTCGTTTTCTTCTTCGGTTGGCAACTTGGAACCGCGCGATAATCAAGTCCCGGCCAGCTTTTAACTAAAAAACACAAAATCGAAATAAAAAATGACAATCGGTTCCAATAAGGTTATTAATTAATTAGGTTAATTAAGTAAACAAACAATTTACAAAAAAGTAAACAAACAAAAATTGAAATTAAAAATTGAAAAAAAATTTAATTATTGGTTAATTATTGGTTATTTTGTTTGATTTTTGTATCGTTTGTTTTCGGTTCATTTCGTTCTGATTTTTGCCAACAGAGGGACACGACGGTCATTGCGAATTTGTTATTGTTTTCATTACTGATTCAGATTTTCCAGCGTGACTAACTCGAGGTTTAACTTAAACTTTTAACATCAACTTACACCTTTAAATAAAAAAAGAGTTTCATCATTTTCCTGGTGAGTATTTTTGAGAATTTTCTTTTTTTTTTTCAATAAACGAAAATATAAACGGTGAATAATATGCTTAGTTCAAATTTGCGAATGTAAACAACGCGTGTAAAAATGTCTGAGTGTTTATATTTTTACTGGGGGACAAAGGACAAAATAATTCCAACCTAAAGTAAATATGAATGTGAAGATTCCGGCAGCAAATATGTGTGTGAAGCTGAGTGGTTCCATTTATAAAGATATAATGGTGGATATTTCATGAGAAAAATCCGCTTACTTTCTTACACTCGCCGACACCGACGCTTTTTCACTCGCGAAAGCTCGTAAGTGGTTATAGCGCTTTGGCTTTGTATGCCGGGCTTTCCGGATTTTTCTCTCCAAGCACCAAATATAATGCCCTATCAAGCCATCAAGACAACATTTAGATCAAATCTTAAGTGTCCAATATTTTTTTCTTCTACTTTTTCTTTCCCTTTTTTTCTATTTAAAAATGATTTAAAAACATTACGATTATGTGTTTATTTTCATTTTTCCCCTGCAAGTTAATTCATTTATTTCTTCTTTTACTTAAAAACTTACAAAATTGTGTATATTTAACTGTACTCAATTTACATTTAAATTTTGTTTGTTTTTTTATTTATAAGTTACGATAATATTGATTTTGGTTCGTTGAATTTTCGGTCGATTGGAATTATGGAAAACATTACATTACGAATCGCAAAAGACGTTGAAATGGTAGTCACAAGCAAACTGCTGATACGATTAAGGGGAAAGGAGCGCTTGCGAGGAGGATTGCAGATGCTTGATGCGTTAGTCACCCTCTGTCTCGAGATACTTCGCCACAATAGCATTAAAATTACCGCAGAAATTTAGTTTCTCGTTGAAAATATGTCGCGCTTATGACTTAGTTATCTCGTGCATAGCTCTGTTCTCTGCATTTAATTAATCTTCCTGGCCTATGCTTTTCACATGATTTTAATTGTTCATCATAATCAAATTATTACATCCAAATTGGCTACCAATTATCTTCTAACGTTCTACATTATAATTTTTTTTTTACAGATTTCAATTTTATTGGACAAAGTTTTCAAACATTCTAATCATCATTCGCGATACAAAATTTGCGTTCGATGGTAAGTTAAAAATTATTATTTATCTTATCCCACTTGATTGTTATCAATTTATTATTCTTTTTGTTAATTATAATATCTTAAATTTTTATAGGAAAAATCAGCCGAAAATTTTGATATCCAGTATATGTGTCAAGACAACAAAAAGGAGAGAAAAAAACAAAAACTCAACCCGAAAAACACCGAGGGAGTGGCAAAGGAATTTCTGCGCGATTTCGATCCTGAGACAAGCACGAGAAACAAACGAAAGATGAATCGTTTACTATTCGATGATGATGTTGAAATTCACGACTCAACCATCTGCGATTGTTTGCAAACTGATTGCGAAGGATGCCACTTTCCTTGCCCGTCGTGTCTGTCGCCTAAATGTGGCCACGAGTGCAAAGTGGACAGAAGATGGCACTACACGAGCGTTCAAAGTCAATCGACACCTGAGATGAAGAGGACAAATCCTTACATTTAATTTATCAGCTTAAAAATTTGTTTACCAGAGACATTCCATTTGATTACTATATTAATTACACGTTATATTTATTTGATTATCAATTAACTAATTACTGTTACAATTAAATTATAATACTCAAAACAACGTTGAATACAAACTTGTAAAAGAAAGTTTAAATAAACTTTTATTTGTTCATAAGAAGAGAAAATTTGAAGGAAAAAAGTGAAAAGTATCAAATGAAAGATGCAAAAGCGGAGAGGGTGGTGATAAGTGTGGATGTATTCGAAACTAATACACAAGGCCGCGTAGCTTAGGTTGGTTAGTTAGCGTGCAAGTACACGTATCAAAGGCACTCAGAATCCAAGCTTAACAAAGCCAGCTTCAGGTTTACCAAGCGTGTCACGTAGTACGTGTATACCTTACCTGCTCACGCTTCGCCAATCCGAATTCTCTCCCTCGCCGACTTTTCCTCCACCCTCTTGTCTAACTTCCAGCCTTAATGTGCGAGCAGATACAAAGGAGGTATGAGTACAAGTACAAGTTCGTACCAGAGGGCAATTAAAACTAATTCTCGTCCGAGATGCAGCACCGGTTCCCTTGGGTTAATCATCGACGAAGAGTTAGCGCAAATATTAGCCATGACACAATATGTCACGCAACAATTCCTCTGATTCACTGATAAACGATCTTAGTCATTATTTTTCAACTTCGATCAAAAAAAAATAGATCATTGAACTAACAGCAAATGACCAAGAGTGAACAGTGATTGAAAACTTTTGTGAACATTTGAAATTGGAGACGTTTGAGTTTCACTAAATATTTTTGTTCTTATCTTTTCAGGACGATCTTTAAAACCTGTCATTGAAACGTTGTTGCAGAGTCAGGAGATGGAGGAACATTAAATGTAAAGGGCGACTGGTTGAAGTAGATTATCGCACCAGGCTCAGATACACATGTACTTAGGGGTTGATGGGTAGCGAGATCGCACAGCCGATACGGCTAGATGGCTACTCATCTACGGGCTCGCATCTACATATGGACGCGACGGAACTATGTCAAAGCGGTGCACCCGTTCAGTGGCCCAAAATTTAAGCCAAATGTGCAACTAAGTACCTACTTATTGGCACACTCCGCACAAGGGGATACCAATCGCATTTGAATAGGAGAGATTTGGCTTCGGGATTTTCATTCCCGAATTGAGCCATTGTGCCGTTTAAATCTACCACCTGACAGTGCTTCAGGGCTTGGCTTTTCTCAATTCACAACTCTCATCCAAAAGTATGATATGATCATCAAGACTTTATCTCCCCTGTCAAAGAGTTTAACTTTCCTTTTTATTTTCCATTTTAAAATTTAAAACAATTTTTTGTTTATTTACATTAAAATATTATTTAATTTAAATAACATAACCGATACTTCTGTTCTGTTTCAGATTGTTATAACTGATTCAACGGGTAATGCGATTAAATGGCAAGCCCCTTGATTGGTCTCACCAGTTGCATAATTCAAATCACTTCAACGGCTGTCATGCATCGCATATTCTTCCACATCAATCTGGTGCGTTTCCAAATCATGGCGCCAATTTAGCCGCGGGCTCTGGGCCATGATGCTTTCTTAATAGAACCTCCCCTAAATTTATATTATAAATTAGCTCAGTCGAAAGGATCAACGTTTACCATCCCAAAAAAATTTGTCGTATAAATTTGTAATTTTTCTTCCGAACGAAAACAAAAAAAAACAGATGACGAAAAGAAAGGTATGGAAGCCGCACACTTTGGTCTCTCGTCCAATGGGGATGTTTACCGGGGCAATGTAATTATTATGATTTTTGCGTAGATATTTCATGCGTGCAAAGAGGGGAGACGCTTTTGACGGCACCCTACTTAGATCAGAGCTCGATCGCCCCTCTTGTAATACAAGCGTCACCCCATCTATCGAATTATTTTGATTCTGCGATAATTTGCCCTTAATACGCTCTTCTCACCCAGTGCTCAGCCCTTTATGCGCCAATAAAGAGAAAGTAAAATGAGCACGTAGTGCTTTTGCCCAGGAGTTTACTGCATTTATCGAAATTATATATGAGTGTGTCGCGTGGGGCTAATCTGATCTCTTATACGCGGAATTATTTGAGCGTGAGGGTCAGGATATAGCTTCGGTTCAACCAAAATTTTGTACACTTATTGACACCCAAAATGACCGTTCCGTGACGCTTCCAAAAATCATGAATAATTTCCAACCCAAGTGATGCGGCGCGGGGGGAGAAAGAAAATTTATACATCTCTTAATCAGACACCCTAAAAGCTTTTTTCCATCAGCACCGACTCACTTTGAATTGAAATGTTAATCCCAAGGCTCTTAAAATCATTTTCCATTTTTCAAAATCAAAACGTTTACGCTTTGGTACGCCGGGATTGTATTCAAAAGCACGTGGCTGCTTAATGGGGGATAAATCATCTGGGTGAGATGACAACATTCGTCATTCGGAAATCTGACGGTCGGAAAATCCACGAGATCCGTGTGCCCGTGACGAAAAACGTGGGGCATAAGTCGAATTCGACGGTCGTTTTGGAAAAAAAAAAGAAATCCGCCGATTATGGACCCACGCGGAGCTCGCAGGGTCATTGTCGCGGTGAAATTGAATCTGTCAATTAGATGCTAGGCGTTTACGCTTGGTTAGCGTTAATTGGGCACAACGGCTGGACGAACAGCTGTGCGCGCTGCATTTTCGCCGCGAGGCATCTGATTTTGTATTATAATACTACTAACCCTGGTCTTGCAAATTCAACCGGATCGTTTTCAAACTGTCACTTCTCTTTTCTTAACTTTTGTTAAATGTTAACATAAAAATTGTAAAATTATTTAAAATTTTAACGTAATAAAAATTTCTGTTTTGATGAAATTGTTATAACGAATGTTCCAATTCACATAACAAAAACTTTATTTATTTTTTGTTGTCAGATTTCTTTTCACGTTCCTGATTTCGAACTGATGATGCCCATTAGGAAGATTTATCCTGGATATCATTGCAAATGAAAAAAAAAAAGGTAATCAAGTCATTAAAAGAATAAAAGATGCTTTCCTGGCTGCCGGGAGATTTATATTTAAATACGTTAAGCGCGGATTCAAGGCGTGCGCCCGGGTGTGACAATATAATTGGCAAGTTGAGGCCACTTTTTGACGCTTCGCGGAAGTCCTGTGCCTGGCAAGATCGCGTGCACCAAATATAAGTTACAAAAACGGCCAAAATTCGGGGCACTTTAACCGAATTAAAATTATTCTTCTTATATTTGTGTGGATTTACTTATGGTGGGAGGTTTTTTTTATTATATACTTAGTTAACCGCAGGTCTTACTTTTAATAAAAAGAACTTTCAAAACTTTTGTTTCTTTTAATTCGTCAGTTATGAAAGATTGTATATTTCAAAAGAAGGGATTTAATTTAATGAGGTGTAATCAAAGCCGTCTAATTTGTGTAACTCTTTTTCGTTGCAGGACACGAAATTGGAGACGGGGGCGAGATGGTGAATAGACGTTGAGCCGTTCGAGATCCTAAAGTAATAATATAATTCGATTGAAGGAAACGAGCGAGCCAATAAGAGGCTCCCTTTAATCGCGTTACTTCGTTACCCCGTTGCTCTGCGAGGTGATATCAGCGGAATATCAATTATAGTGATTAACCGAGACGCAAACTTCTCTCCTCCGAAGAGACTCCCAATCTGGAGCCGACGGGCAGACCGTCACCCAAAGGGATCCTAAAGATGACGTCGAGTTAGACGTACCTTTTGTCTTGGAAATAGTCTTAGGTACACAGACTAAACCACATTTTAATAATTGCTATGCATCTGAGGAATCTAATATCATATTGTAAAATATAGTAACAATATATAGTAACTTTATAGTAAAATATTGACTATCTATCTAATATTTGATATATTTCATCAAGTTTAATGATTTTGTTGTTACAATTTCTCAATGTTAAATTTAAGTTGAATTTTTGTACCAGGAGAGGGGGCGAAAAAGTGGAACGTGCGTGAAGAAAATGACATGTGTCCCTTATAGAGACACGATAACGTGGACACATCTTCGGCTTCCGGCGGAATCGCAACTGAAGAACTTCTGACACCGGACCGTCGGCGCAAAATCCGAAAGTAACAACAACACGCAAAGACAGTTATAACGGCCAATGATTTCCGACAGTAATCACACATTTGTGACAACAATGTTCTGTGTAAACGAGAGCATTATGCAACACAAGGATGACCTGACAAATTGCAATGCCAATTTGGATATCTTTGTTTACAAATTAATGATTCTTCTGATTTTTTTTTTTCTAATTTAATTTCTTCTATTTTTTTTTATTACTTTTTATTTTTTGCAGAAATGATTTGGATGAAAGAATGATTACTGTATGACTTTTCATATAATATCGTGTAGGATTATTAGTTTTGTAACGAAATGACTTGTTTTCACGTTGGGATGCA
Source organism: Trissolcus japonicus (assembly GCA_030522925.1). Lineage (NCBI taxonomy): Eukaryota > Metazoa > Arthropoda > Insecta > Hymenoptera > Scelionidae > Trissolcus > Trissolcus japonicus. Next base: position 27,403 of record JAPYZS010000032.1, read on the forward strand.
CTTTTGCTACCTGCACTGCATGCATATGTTTACCAAACGAGTAGGTGGATGATCTCATGGTCGCAGGAAACAGCGCATCATGATAATAACCGTCATCAAACGGAGACCACTTAGAACCAGGCCGATCTCAAAATTGCTACAAATTGGTCGCATGAAAAACTATAACCAATATCTGCAAAATTATTCCAACGCAAGAATATAACCGTTTCAGTTGGTTGAACAAATTCTAAGAAAAATAAATCGGCCGAATTTGTATGTAAAACAATCAATTGATCCTAATTATATCAATTTTTTATTGTACAATTTGTTTCTGTTTAATTTAAGTTGAATGTTCAATTCAAAAGTTATATCTTCGAAAATTATGAGGTTCGTTTGAAATCCGCTGACATACAAATTTGGTGTGTAAACAAGGAGTTTTTTTTCAATATTAAAGTATCGTCGGCTAACGAGCACGCGTGACGACAGTGCGGCATTAAACTGTCCGCGATATCCGCCATTTCGAAACAAGCCGCGCCGCAAATGGGAAGGCACCGCGAACGAGAGACAGAAAGAGAGAAATTACGGCCGCATGCCGCTTTCAGGAAACGGCACATTCTATTGTGCTTTTGTCATAGCTAAACTGTCAGGACAATTTCGCGTCAGGTCGATTTGCATGCCGCTGACTAAATGTACGTCACAATCGCGAATATACAAAAAACTAAAAACGTCGTTATGCGCTCTGCTATGGCCACACTGACAGACAAGCGCAATTTTTTGTTCTACCGTTCCCATTCTTTCATTCAAACCTCATCAGTAAATTCAACCTGACTAAAATATTGCTAATAATTTTGCAAGCAAGAAGTATTCTTTTTTATCTTTATTTTTTACCTCTTTATTTTTTTCTTTCAATGTTTTCTTCATTTTATACATCAGACTTTTTAAGGGAAAATAACGAAATGATATTCAAATGTAATAAAACTTTGATCGTTTGAGTAAGTTTTTCCTTTATCATCAGCAACAGCTCCGATTTCAAATAAGTAATTTTTAAGTATCAGTTGAAAAAGCTTTCTTCACGGTTAGGTGCACTCCGGCGCTCGAGTGCAGAAGGTGCCGGGTGGCGACGGTGCACCAGATCGAAGAAGGTCGGGACGCGGATGGCAATTAGCTTAATCAAATAATAATTGAAACGAGGGAACGGTTGGCTGCGGAGAAGGGATCCGCAGCCACGAACCACGCCCCAAGCGCATTCGGCATCTCGACCAATCGCGCGAAACCAAGCTCCGTATTTTGAGCTGCTTGGAATGTAAAAGACACTGCTTTCGCTTGCAAGCGACACTCGCGATTACACCAAACCGTGCGATATCCCTTGACAAGACATTTATCTCACGGATGTGTCTCTGATTTTCACTCATCTTGTCAAATTTTGCTCATAAACATTTAAATGAATCAAATTTAATTTTATAAACTAAAAACAATTTTGCTCATTGATTGATTTTATTTTTTTCAGATCGGGGAAAAAAAAAACGAGCCGAACAGAAGCCAATGAAGAAGAAGAAAAATGTTATTATCAAAAGTGGAAAAAAAGTGTTGAGAAATGATTTCAAGGTGTTGAAATATTCCCTCTATAATTATGATTATCGTTGACAAAAAAAGAGGAACGCAGGAGGTAAAATAAGCAATTCCTTCGCAGCCGTGCGCAATTTGGCACATATAACGCGAATGAATAAAACATGGAGCCGAAACACTCTGTAACTCCAGGTCTCTTATACACGTTTGCACAATCTACAGCCAACGTTTTCATATCGCTAATTATATCAAACGACAGATGCGCGCTTTTCGCGCGAAAGACACGAGAGCTAATCTGTTTCTGTGTGAGCGCTCTGCAGAGCAAGCTTCAGCTAATTAAATATCGGTCCAAAAAAAAGAGGCATAACCAAAAAAAAAATGGCACCTTCCAACTCAATGAACACTCGATTATTTTCGCGAGATCTGACACGATTTTCAACAACGTTGTAAATGGATTTGGTCTCCGATGCGCAGATATTTTAAATCTCATCAGTCGAGTAAATCAAATGTGCATATAAAAAATCGTCAGGTCTAAAAACTCAAAGCCAACAAATTTGACCAAATTTCAAAAATTTTTGATTATCAAATCAGTAGAAAATCTGGAGCTTTGATAAATTTACCCAAAGCTCCGACAGGCTTTTAGGGAGCCATCTCTCGTGTTTAAAGAAAAATAGCGAGACAAGTCTGGGAGATCAAAAATGATTCAAGATTTGTCAACGTAATACTTGGCGTAGGTGAAAAAAAATAGAGGAACTAAAAAAAACAGTTTGGTGGGGGTGACGACGGCTTGAGAGAGATCTTCCAATGGGGTTGGCCGGTTCGCGGCGCGCAGACGCCGTGCGGGTGGCGATGCTTGGGCGACGACACGGGAAGTCCAGGGTGTGAAAATGAGGGGCTGAAAGAGGGGTTGTGAGAAACCGAAACATTCGCGGTCCAGCGCTCGGGAGAGAGAGCGCTGCGAAACGGAGAGGCGGTTGCCATGAATAGACAAGAGGGATAAGTGAAAGGGTGAGATCGCCGCCATTTTACAGTGGCGCGAATCTGCATAACGATCAGAGACAGTCGTGTTTATCAAAGCTTTTCTCCGCCATCTGCATAATTTTCGGAGTCGCGCGGGAGGGACGGGTGGGCACCACTTTTATGTTAACTTATAAAACTTCCAAAAGGGCGCTCTCTCGCCGTCGGCCCTGATGCTTTTTGGTTTCGAGACACTTAAGGCCGAATGATGTTTATTCATCTCGGTTGCTCTAATAGTAACGACTCCCGTTAATCATTCAGCATTCATACGATATCTCACTCTTATTTAACTTTCTCCTTATTTTTTTAATTCAATTTCATTTCATTCTTCGTTTTCCTTCTTTTTGTTTTTTTTAATTAACTAGACAAAATGGATCTGGACAAATTATGAATTTTGTTTATACAAAGAAAATTGTTAAATGTTTATTTACAAGTCAGAGATTGAAATAAAAAATTACTGATCATTTCCCAGACTTCTCTATTGAGGGAAAAGAAAAAAATATTTAGTGACAAGCCCCAGTGTCAAGGGGCGGTTTGCTTATTAGGGTTCTTATTAACAGAGCATATGGTCCCCGAAGGGTAGACCGAGATAGCTATCTATATAGATACAGTAGAACCTACTAACAGGTCCTATTTCAAGGGATTAAAGACCACCTTATCAACACCGGTGATCTATCTCTTGATCCAATGCAAATGGCCTCTCTTTTCGCTTCTACTCGACCGCAATGAATATATCGCTGCATCAAAATTGCACCACAGATCCGTGTGATCGACATCTTAACCGGTTGGTCAACGCTTTTTGATCTGAAATAATGTAATCCTCAGATCAAAACTGGACAAAACCGTAGATTAACACTTGTGAGAAAACTTTATCGACGCGCCATCTAGCGGTTTTTTTATTTCAATTATCAATTAGTTCCAAACAGAAACAAAATTGAAAAAAGAAATTGCAATGTTTCTTACAATTGTAAGAACTATTTTTGTAACATATTCTTTTCTGTATTTCCTTTTTTTTATTTCCGGCCAATTTAAGAGTTTAATGATCTCGTTGACACTTTGATGCAGCGCGGGAATTGCAAGTTCAATAATTCAGAAGTGTAATGGAAGTCTGCGAACTCGATCCATCATAGCAAATAACGCGCAACCCTTTTTCTCGCTAAGAAACGTTACATATCCATCGCAAGAGAGAAAAAGGGGGAGGGGGGGAAGAGTATTAGAAAAAATTACGACAGCTCGTTCGGTCGTAATTCGAGTGGCAAGTGGCCGCGTCGTTTCGTTCGAATTGATTGGAACCCGGAAATGGGATTCCGCGTGTGCACGACGCAGACCGCACTCCTAGGAAAAGGCATTACGTTGGATTGATCGAAACGAGTTGTGTGCTCCTCCGTAATCGTTTATTGGGCCCCCTCCTTTTCGTTGCAAACAGTTGCGCACTGAAATATCGAATTCATGCCAATAACCCTGCGCGCTTCCATTACCAAGACCAATCTTAAACTATTTATTATGGAATCCGCTCCGTTGTGCGTTTGTTTGCGCGAGATGAAATATTGCTTGTGAATCGACCATCACAAAATAATCATCGGATTCCACGCGGGCTTCCTCATTAATATTGATCGATGTAAACTATTTGAAATCAAAAAAGGGCCAAAATTGTTTTCTAAATTAGTTCGGAAATCAATTTTAGTTAAGTTGTTTTATGTAAGAGAAAAGCGAATTGAGAGAAAATATGTATCTAAAAAAGAAAAGAAAAAGAGAACAAGAAATAGGGGAGAGGAATGATGCCTTTCAATAATTCCTTGTGCGTTGGAGATAAAAATTCAAAGTAATTCAAAAAGTCAGTCTCTGGAAAACTAGATTTTGATTTTTACATAGCAGTATCAGCAGTTGCCTCGCGTTCCCCGTGCTCTAAAGCGCCTTTCAATTTTCTCATGCAGGCTCATACATTTTTGCCCTGCTTCAATTTGTATCTTACAAATATCTTCAAACAAAACTCGAAAAACAAAAAAATAAAAATTCTCTTACTTTTTTTATAAAAAAAAAACCTCTAGGACCAAAGGTCATTTTTATAAAAGATGATTTCCTTAAAATAATGTTGTTCTCTAAACTTTTGTTGAGAAATGATTTGAAGATGAAATTAAAAGTTAGCAAAAAGATGTAGATAACAAAAGTGGTGGAGCGAGTAGAAGAGCGGGATGTTTAATAATTCCTGGCGCATTTGAAAGAAAGATATTCACCGTGGCGACGGAAGCGGCTCAAACGGAATGGCGTTCGCTTGCTCGCATCGCTTAAGAATCGAAGTCGAGCCAGCTAACTCGACCTTGGCGACAGCGTCAAAAGCAGAAACTCAGAGGCAATCATGAGCTTTCGAATGCAAAACAGCAGCAGCATCCGCGGCACTTTTACATTTAAATGTAAACTCGCAGAGTGCGCCACCGACGCGTCACGTATACGCGCGCCTATATTCGTATAAGCGCGATGGCGAACAGCGATGTTGACACACAAGAGAGCCGAATGTAAATCGAGACGCCGAGAGAGCAAGCGAGACATCGCGAGCTATCGCGGGATTTAATATTTTACACTTCAAATGCCGGGCGTGCACGAGAAATGCAAATCGCCAGCCCCTTTCAGCGAGAATTCGATTTAAAAGCGCTTTAATTTCTACACAGAGCCCACCCACTTTTACAGCCGGGCTATATTATATCATGTACTCGGATATACTTTTCACGCTAGACTTATATAGATTTCTATTTCATCTTTTAGACAGTTGTCATTCTTTTTTCTTTTTCATTTTTCTCTTTACATTCCCTTTTACATAAATCAGAAAAAATCGACACTTTAAAATGTTTACAGTTTCGAATGAAATGATGGGGAAAATTTTTTCTTTTAATGTTTTGCCAAAAATGAAAGGCGTTAGTTTTTTTATTACAGTTTTGAAATAGAAAAATATTTCATTGTGTAAAAGAATAATTTAAATCAAAGAATTACAGTTAATAGAATTATTTTTTTATAGACAGGTTTAAATTTCCCTCCAAAAATGGATTGTTTTTGTTTTTAAATTGGAATTTATTGCTGCTGAAAAATTATTGAAATAAAAAATATTCCGATTTGTAAAATAACATTGAAAATTATACTTTGATAATTTTAATAACTTTTAATAACTGTTTTATCATAAACAATTTCAAATTTCCCGCCAAAAAAAGAAAATTGCAATTTTTCAAATCAAAATTAGTTATGTAAAATAACTCACTTTTAGATCTCCGTCGAATCATCATGATGACCGATGTAGCGTTCGGAAGATGTTCCAATGACGCCATGAAGGACACACACATACACACGCGCACGAAAAACCCGACACCACTTTTTTTCGGAACAATTTCAATAACACTCTTTCGAAAAAAAAATTCAGAAACCATGTCACTCGCGTTACCGATACATGCCTGCAGTAAGTCAGAGACGAAACGTTATTGAAAAGAGAGAAAGAACCACCCACCCTCTTTCTATCTGAATTTCAACAATGCCAAAATACGTTTTTTGTTTGTACGACCTTGTTAGAGGTTAGTTGTTTTTATATAAACTTCGAATAATTACTAGTTATGTCATAAGAATACTTCCTGATACGAAATACATGCAAAAACGGAAGTTTGTTTCAACTTTTTACGAAAAAACGGGAAGACGCTATCGTTTGTCGACAACAATGGGCGCGTTGTTTACTTATTTGACCTCCAAGGTCTTTCGTGTTATTCACGAACTATTAGTAAAAATGGAATTTTGTTTCAACTTTTTACGAAATAAATGGGAAGATACTATCGTTTGTCGACAACAATGGGTGAGTTTACTTGTCTGACCTTCAAGGTCCTTCGTGTTATTTAACAGCTAAATGTTTTATTAATTGCATGTTGATACGCGAAAACCTTTACTTTATGAGACGTTCTATCAGAGAAATTATTTATCACTCGGGAAGAAAGAAAAAACGACTGGATTTTACAATCGATTGACGATTTTCCTTCCCCCCCCCCTCCCCAGATGGCATCGCGCAATCTTTTCTGTTTGCAACAAGCTTTAGACGCTAACCAATGACTTATATTTGTGTAACAATTATTAATGAAGAATGTGTCTAAATTATAAAAATCAAGTGAGATTACCAAGCCCGGGCTGCACAGGTGAGACATTTACCCTAAAAAGCAAGAAAATTGAGGACGCGAGCATCTAGCGTCTGACCCCTGCGGCGTCCCGCGGAAAACTGACCGTTTGCATCGATGACGTCACAATGTCGAGTTGCAAAAAACGCGGGAATCAGAAATTAGTGACAGAACGACGAATAAACGTTCGATTTGACGGTAAATCAACATAACAATGACCTCTAAGATGTTTGTTCGTAAAATTTTGTATACGAATGTTATTGTTTTGTCGTTTTGGCGCGAAAATATAAAAAATGCTATTTGTAAACATTGGACATTTACAATTATAAAAATTGTTTATTCTCATCTCTCGAACTGATTGCTATTTGAACACATTGCTATTCGATTATAGAGGGTGCTGTTGCAATAAACAAACATTTTTTAACCAAATTACAGAGGGCGCTGCTATAAAAAAGTCTTTTAACAACTTTAAAATTAAGTTCGTTATTTTCGTTTTGTTTTTTTTTTTCTAATTTAAAATTGTTTTCAAAGAACAATTTTGGTCATTAAAATTTCAGAAAGAAATCCTTAACTAAGCGATGAGACACGGGGGTGTAAAAACATATGCAACGCAAATTTTTTCGCCGGTGATAAAATTTTGCAACGAAGATATACCTGAAGACATTAACATAGGTGGAGTGCAATTAACTGCACATGCGTAGGCACAGGGCACATCTAAATTTAAAATCTGCTTTGCATAATGCCCCCCAAGGTCCGTCTAATTGCGCCCGGTTCGAGAGCCGCGAAGCCCTTCGACACCTACGGTGACCATTTTAAAAGCCAACTCTTTGCCCCGGCGCAACTTCCGCTCTGACGCTCTCGTATTTACACTCTCGCTCATTATTTATACGTGCACACACGCGTCCGTACGTTCCTTTGTCATAAAGGCTCTGTCGCATCGGGTGCGTTACACCGTGTAACTTCGTTTCTTCGACGCCTGCCGCCGGTTCTTTGACTCATTTTACCCGGCTCATTTTTTTTTCTTCTCGCTCTTCAATTTTCAGGTTAACTTGAAAGACAAATAGTCTAACGAACAGTTGGGGAGGTAATAAAATGGGACCTTTTGGTTTTGAATAATAACGAGAAATAAAGTTTTTGAAAACAAAAATAAACAAACAAAACATCAACAAAGAAAGAACAATAACAATACAAATTATTATAATTGTTTTGATATTTTTTACAGGTTTTCTATGTGGATTCTTGTTTATACACTGGTTTCCTCTGAACTGGAAGGACTAGGATGTAATTGTGAGCATTAAAAAATATAAACAGAAAACATACAAATGAAAAAAAAGAAAAAAAATTAAAAAAAAGGCAATTATCAATATCAAGAGTTGAATGTTTTTTTAAATGAGTTTTGCTTGCAGGTGTTCCGTCAGGATATCATGTAATGATTCTCGTTTATAGTGATGCTTCCGAACCTGATGAATTACTCGGATATAATTGTGAGCGTGCAACAAAGTGTACTCCGAAACAAGTAAGATATACATGCCGTTCTAAATAAATTACCGTGGCGTTGATCAACAATTATATGCATTTGTTCGCGCGGAAGTTGAGACGTATAATTTTTCATGTTAATCATTTATTTATACGTTTTTTATTAGGCTGCTGCTTGAATGTTAATCGCAAGATGGTATTTGATGAGAAAACGCATTTGAAATGATTGATTTCCTTTTCAGTTACCATGTAAAACCGCAGGATTGAGATTCTGATGCATTTCTTTGTTATGATTACCTGGATGGGGTTTGATTAAATCCGTTTATTGTGATAATTAAAGACTTTCTGATAATATCTCAAAATTATTCTCTCGTTAGGCTAACGAGAATGAGATTCTATGCTCAATAGTTTTTGTTTCTCAATCTATTGATCATGTGATTCAAACAAGTTTTACATTTTAACTCAAATTCGAAATTTTTATATTTCAACTTGCATTTTCATCGCAATAACTCACATTTTGATTTTGATAACTTGAGTTAAAAATCAAAAAAGTTGAATTTTGATTCAAAAATCAAAACAACAGACATTAATTAATCCGCGGAACAATCGTCAGATCTGGCTTCGCACCTTGCGGAGGCTGCAAACATACAAAACCTCTCGGCAAATCTGCTGCTCGAAATTGATTAATTGCCCTCCTCCATTAATTAACACAAGTTCTCAATAGTTTTGGCATCGCGCTCAAATCTCATCAGCATAATTGATGGGATCCATAAAGTATCACTGAGAAAGCCATATTGTAATGATTATTATGTATATTGTCAGAAACACAATGCATATTTTCACAAAAATATTTACAATCCATATTGCAACTTTGCAATTTACTTTGCAATTTAAAAACAAAAAATTACTTATCTATTTTTACTAAATATTTTGCCATATTGTACATTATTTTCTCAGTCTTTCAGTATATTAAATGCAGCCGCGGGAATTAATGCGCAGGACCCACATTTTAGTCTTCAAAAGTTTGTAAAGCCAAGCGCAAATCGGCAGTAGGTCGTGGTTCCCACTCGTGTTTAATGTACTATTAAATGCAACCATTGTATTGGCCGTGCCGTTGCCCGTACAAATCGACTTCTTCACCGGTCGGTGGATTCGCCCTTCGCCGAGGGATATCGCATAAAAGTGGACACGTGCTCGTCCACTTTTGCGCGACAAATTCAAAAGCTAACCGACTCATCCCGCCCATATCCGTTTTCGCTTGCATGCCATTTTTTGTGCCTTCCTCTCCTCGCTGCGCTCTTCTTTTTTTATTTCTTCCTTCGCTTTTATTCCTCTGCGGAAACGACATTGAGCAAACGTTTGACTTCGCAGACTAATTTTCGTCAAGGGGACGCGCTCCGAACGACAAAATTACACACAGAATCTGGGACATTTTTTTCGACACGCACACCCGTAATTGCCATTTTTAGAAACAACCTTGTCCTTCGCTATTGATACGACTAAGCCAAAGGGATATAATTTTGCGACAAGAAAAAAAAAAGAAAAGAAAATGATGATATGATAAATAAAAACATTTTCTCATAGGAATGAAAAGGATCACGTTGTGCGGATCGTCACAGGCTGTTTGCCGTGACAAGCCGAGCGTGGGGTTACGATAGGGTATCGACAATAGATGAAAATGACTCGGCCGACGTGCTGCGAATTAGGCTCGGTTACGCGCGCGTTTATTAACGATTGCGGTGTCGGCATACATTTTATCATTGAAGCAGAGAAATGCCAATAACCGTTGGTGGACGCCGGCCACGTCGGCGCCGATGCAGAGATGCGAGGTATTAGCATTGGTTAGCTTTATGGGGCGTTCAGTTCCGGTGCTCGCTTTGGCTTTCGTTTCGTCCTTTCGCCCTCTTCTGCTCGTCCTCATCCCCCCTCCCACGCCCCAATCCCAAACCGTTATCTCCTCTTGCACACGCGAGATCAATAAAATCTCTGTCTGTCCGCGTAACTATTTGCCAAATTGACCGTTCCTTTTCTCATGTAAGAATCTTCCAGGTGAACAAACTTTTGTTAACCATCCACATTGTGTTTCAACATACATCTGAAAAAAAAATTAACAAATGAATTAACGTGAACTAAAAGTTACAACAATTTCTTTAATTCATCTTGATTGTGCAAAAACAAATTGCAAAAATGCAAGTACAAAAGCTTTAGTTCTAGTTTTGCAGGTTTCAGGTTTTGATTTTATAAAATCGTTGAGACAGAAATTGTGAGTAGAAAAATGTCCTAAATTAAATTTGAAAGCACATTAGTGCAAGTTTTACGAAGTCAATTAGGATCGACCCCGTTTCTTCGTTGGCGTCGCAAAAAGCAACTCTCCGAGCTATTAATCGATTTCACATTAATTGCGTCGCGCTAAGTAGTATGTTGTGTTCTGCGCTGCGGCCAACTTGCGAACCAAGTCCGTTATATCATACGAAAAGATTAATTGCCTTGAGGAAGCGCTTTTATGTTGCATCTCGACCCTTCGTGTTTGATGCAAAATCAGGCCCGCGTGTTACTGTGAGCTTGATTGTGCGGTTTCATAATCATTTGTTCGCTTTGTATCAAACTGGGATTCATTTTCTCAGACGAAAGATCTAAACTCATTTCAAATGAGTTCTCTTAAGTTAACTAACTATGATATAATTTAAAAAAATGTTATAACGAGATTTTTTAATACTTTTTGAATATAAATTGAAAAACACTGAGATTGTTTAACAGTTAATTTATCGACATTGGGAGGAAAAGAGGAAAAAAAAAGATTCAGACTGGTTGAGTTCAGATGAATGGAAAATCAATCGAAGCTCGTCGTCGTTGAATTGGATTTGGCTTGGGCGCTGTTAGATGGGTCTAGCTTTATTTATCCTGTTTGTCCTTTCGGCGGCGCGTATATCCATCTCCCCGCGCGGAAAAGAGAAATAAAAAAAGATAAAAAAGAGAGGAGTCTCGCGGGAATGAGATTTAGTCGGTACTCTATCCCCGGCCACGAAAGAGCCAAGTTAGTTTTATTTTACAATCCATCGACTGCCGGGAGAGAGGGAGAGGGTGGTATCTTTCTCTGCGGCCCCGATAAAAGCGTAGCTACCGTCTCCCTCGAAATCCTTCAGCACGAATGAGGGTGGCAGGACTCACTCGCTGTCAACTAGTGTTTTAAAAGTTTGCGACAGCCTACAAATTGACTCGCTCAGTTCTTTTTAAAAGCACCGCCGACCAACCGCGCTGCGCCTCCCCCCGACGTGGCCCAACGGGGGCGGAGAGTACGCCACGCTGCAGCAAAACAGTACCAAGCTATCAATTTTGAAACGCCATCTCACCCTAAATGCAATGCTTAGACAAGTTGTGTCAACTTTTCAACGACTGTCTTTTACTTTGCTCTGAGATTTCGGAACAATGCAATTACACAATTGAGTTATTCGCGCATGCCACAATTCCAACTCAGTTTTATATAAAATGCTCAACATCTTTGATTTAGTGGATCCCTAAAAATATAATTTGCGCAATTTTTTTTTTTGCACGAATGATTTTTCAATGCTTGCTTTGAGATTATCAGATGTAAAATAGAACAGCAAGTATAAACCGGATCAAACTAGATTTTCACACACCTTTTGTAACAAAATTGTTGAAGATAAAGAAGAAACATATTTGGAGATCGCTTAAAACCTGAATTGGAAATGCTGAAACTGAAATAACATTTAGTAAGTGCGCACTGAGTATTTGAAAAATGTGAACTAAGAATGAGATAAGCAGCGCTAAGTATCAAAATAGTATATTATCAGCATTATCTCGCGTTACGATAACGAACACAAATTTATTTTACAATCGAGTCGGATTTGCACCGCAGGTGCTCGTTCGGTCGAGTCCGACGTTAACAGCATGATTCTCAAAATTGTCGTTTATAATTATACGATAACAGTTATCGTCGCGAATTTCTTCCGTCAACTCGAAAAGGAAAAACAATTTCTTCGTTTTTTGCGCCTCGGGAGTGACGCTTGTCATAAAACGCCTTGACTAGATCGAGCACAGTTTATGTATCTAATAACACAGCTAATAGTTCGTTCACACTGGAAAATTTCTCGCTTAACAAGTATAACACCGAGAGATAAACAATTGTTACAATATTTACATAGTTAGTCAGCATTAACTTATATTTACACTGATATGTAAACGTGTCACAAATGTTTGATTCATCGCCGAAATTCTTAATCGATTCTTTGTGCAAACGAAAGAAAAATAACATACAAGTGAAAGAGAGATGGAGAGGTGGCCCGAAAATTCGTCGGTTGGTATTGTTGGTCGTGGACACACAAGCGTGCCTTAGAAACGAATTGATCATCCATTTTGACCGGGACATGCTCCGATACGCGATTCAAATCTGCTGAGTTTAAAAGTACTTCGCAACTAAAACGCCAAACATTTTTCATATTTTCTACGCAGACAAGCTCCATCGGGCGCGCATTTGATACACACTATTAGTCTCATATCCGCGTTGATTTATCGAAAAGCGTCGTATCGCAACTGTAAAGAGGGGAAGGAGGGACTTTTGTGAGTCGTTTCGACTAATGTGCGCGACTTTGAAAAAAGGCCGCCCGAACTCAATCCATCAATCGACTCGAAGTCAAATGTCTTATACATCACATCGGTTACACTTCCTTTTTTGTTTTCATCAAGACCAAAACTCTCGCAAGTTTTTGCCGTTTGATTCTCCATGAATAAATTGACGTTTTTAAAACATTTAACAATTTTATTACAAAAAAAGTCAAACAAAGTCTTTACAAATAAATACAAACGGAGTTCAGTTATAAGATGGACGGTATAGAAAAACAAACCTCCTGTCCGAGGACAAGCACTCTGCTCGCGTATAAAATTTATATCATAGATTTTAGAGTTCACAAGCCGCATTTTGTTTCTTTTTTTGGGTTTTGAGAATAATAAAAAGCTTTAAAATTTTTCGGCGACGCTGGAGTACGGAGGCGGAAGGTCGGGCGGTGGTTCCGATTTGACGACAAAGTCGAAGGGCGAATGACTAATCGCTGATACGAATGACGGCGATTTTGGGACGTTGCTATCGCTCGTTATTGTGACTATTGTTGGACAGGCGTCGGCGTATGTTAGATTCGTTGATGTTCGGCAGATTCTCTCTTCGTTCTTGTTCGTGTAAACAATCGTCCAGAAATACATGTACAGAACTGCAAATATAGCGTGTCATTAGTCATCAATCAAAAGTTCACTTTTTTTGATAAAAGAAAAATAAAAAAAGAGGAGATTGAACAAATTAAATACTTACTGAGGTAAACGGATGATACTCGCATATACCAAGGCGATCTAAAGTATATATCACAGTACATCAGGTGTGATAGGTGAAGAGTAATTGCTGCTGTTTGATCCACGATTGTGAAAAAGTACAAGTACATCCAGGGGAGGTAGTAACTCGTCCTTTTCTGAAAGATAATTTTAAACAAGTACAAGTTAATTAACTCATCTTGTATGTTTTCCTTATTTTACGATTACGTGCGCTCTTTCATTATTCATGAATGTTTTCACGTGTTTCTTTGTACTGACAATGTTGACGACAAATATTGATATTGTTACAGGCACGTTACTCATATTTGTAACTCCGTATTACGCTTATGAAATTAAAAGATCAAATTTTATGATTTAATTGTATAAAAATTTTTGTCCGAGTGAAAGTTTTGAAAAAAAAAAAAGAATCAATATCATTCATTGGATTATCGATTTTTTGTAGCCCGCGTATCCATTAATCACCAATCTTTTCAATCTTCGATCTGATATGTGGGTTAGATAAACAATATCGCCGTCGGAGAAAAGAGGGAAATCATGCATTGTTTTGCTCGGTTCTATTGATTTGATAACTTTAAAGGTGCGACTCACCACGTTGGTTCCTAAAATTAAAAAAGCGTTGACCAGAAGTGAAAAGAAGGCAAAGCTCAGGATACAAGCTAAGACGGTTGTCGCTGCAAAAAATAAAAAACAGTTGAATCAAAACATCTTGTTCGGTTATCGTCAGACTGATAAAATTCCGTACAAATTTCCAAACACCAATTTTTAAGTTTGGAATTGTAAAACTGTAATGGATTGTTGCTCTTCTTTTTTTAATGTCATCTCACCTTCGCTTATGAGTTTGACTTTCTTCAGCAAGTTGATCCAATTGGTGCCCAGAATATTCCAACTTTCGACGGACAGGAGGAAATGTTCGTTCGATTCACGCGAAAAGAATTCGCTGAGAACTACGTTTATCATCAAAATTGAAGTCGACTGAAAAAAAAAGAAATTTTTTAATATCAGCATAATTTTTTGTACGATTGTGAAAATTTTCAAGTTTTTTAGGCTTTGAAAAAAAAACAAACAAAATTTCTTTTCGACTTTGGCAGCGGTTCATGATTTCGTTTCAAAGAGATAATGCTCTTATCACCTGTCCAGTACATACAAAAACATAAAGCGAATGTCTGAAACACGAACAATACTCAAAATACGCGATTATATTAGATATATAAATACTCCAAGATTAATTGAAATTTAATTTCACTTCATTTAATATTCGATATCGACGTGGAATATTTCAAGATCCGATTAAAATTAAAAAAAAAACGTATTTTAAGAAACTTGTAATTTGCAATTTTAAAATGTTCAGGTTCAATTTTCAAATTGATTTTGGTTGAGAAATATTTTGTTTGAAGTTGTTGATGCGCGGTCAGTCCGTGAATTTCATTTTCGCCGGCCCCACAAATTGATACAAAAATAAGCGTCAGTTGCCTTGAGACTTTATCAGCATGTGCGTTTAAATTGTCAATGACTTATTGGCCGGTGCAATTAACACTTCCCTCGTTTTCATCATTGTCTATGAGCGCTGACTTGTAGATTTGGATTCATAACCAAATGAGTCTTAAGAAACTGAAAAATCGATTAACCTAAAATAGAAAAGAACGAAACGATATATTAATACGGTGGAAAAATACCCAACCGAAAAAAGAACCTCGTCAAATTCGTCCGACGTATATTTTTGCTCTAACAAAATATAAAATATTCGTGGGACATCAAAGAAATTTTCGTTTTCATCGTCCAACTGGAACCAAAATAGAAAACAATCAAAACACACAGAGGTTGAAAATAAAACTTCTGACAAACAAAAAAGGAGAAATAAAAATAAAAGAATCGTGTGTGAAAACACGAGTTGAATGTTCTTATTTTTTGAATAACAAAATTGAGAGTTTTTGAAAAGTGCGTGCGTCGAATTTACGATTATTGAAACGCTGCCAAATGACGTATATAAAAAGCGCGAGTACGCGAAAACACTTACCAAACCAAAAGTTCCTATAATTCTGGTTGTCAAGGATAGACGAAAGCAGCACAATTGACCCATATTGGCGTAAACGGTGCCCTGGGAGGTTGACATGGAGAGGCAACAAACGAAAATGCAAGGTGTAACAATTTTTGTCAGGAAAGTTAAACGAACTCAGTGAGACCTGTTTGTTTTTGTTATTTTTTTTCTTGTATAACAAAACCGAAGTTCTCCGCGACGACTTTTTCTGGCCGTCAAGAAACGAACGAGTCGTCGGGTTCGGGTTCAGTTTCGGGCAACATGATGAGAGCGATCAAAAAGGTAAACCCAAACACAGTCAAAGTTCGTTCAACTCGCGCACGCAACGCGCTTTAATTGTCACTTTTATTAAAAGCAGTCCGCAACCGTACTAAACTGATGAGATTATTTCGACAGCGACTGTGTTCGAATGCTCGAAACGCCGCGCATGCGCTCCCGCGTTAGAAAAGAACGTGCTTTATATCACGTCCGGTACCTTTGAGGTTAGGTTCGATTGTTGTTGAAGGTCACGTGAGAGTCAAGAGGCAATGTCATTGGCGGTGCGTTCATCCCACCACGCGACAATCAGACAGAAGTGGGGAGGAATGTTGATGTTTTTATGCGGTAACACAAACAGATACACTAATTGTTAAAATGTGTTTAATTTAAAAGCAATTATCGAAACGAATTGTACGCCATTGAAATAATACAAAAAACAACAATGGAACATTTGAATCATTATTTTGTAATTAATAAAAGTTAAGCGTAATTAGTTTTTTGTACCATTTAAAAAATTATTTTCGTGATAACAAAATATGTGTGATAATAACAGTGTTATTATTTTAATTCCTTGTTTTTTGACATTGACAATTGATCATTGTCAATGTTGACAGTCGATGGCGTTTTGTTAGAAACAGATTGTTTAATTAACCTACAAAAAATTATAATCTATGATTCTTGACCTTCTTGACTTTGTTTGTTTTGATTATCATTTTGATCAACAAGCATTCAAATCCCGCGGTTTCAATCATCGGTGAAAGGTGGCACCTTGTGCAGATGCAGTGTAGCCAACGCAACGCGAGCTGTCAGTGTGTGTGGGTGTATTTAAATGCAGATGTGAGATTTCCTCGAACTCCGTGAGAGATACGAACTGAAATATGTCGACTATTTCAGTACGTCTGGTGCACATATTTTGATAATCCCAAGAAGGTATGACCAGCCTGCAAATCACAAATAAGAAAAAAAGGAATTTTGAATGACAAGATGAATAACAAAGTGAACTGGCCGCTTTAATCGTTCAATTATTTCTAACCTCATTCCACTGTAAGTACCTTCACTTGTTTTTGTTATGACAAAACTAAGATCGTGAGATAACCGACTTATTTTTGGACCTGATTTATTTCTAAATATAAAATTGCACTTGGTAAATATATAACTCGTACTTGAAACAATTTTTTATTCAGTATTCTTTGTTTTATTTGCTTGTTTATTTTTTTGACAGAAAATTTCATCTGTCAATTTTTTTCACATTCTTACTCATTAAACTATTTATCCCAAATTGAAATCACTTTTGAATTAAAAAAATAATCTAAAATTTCTTGAGAATGAAAACAGATTCTAAGAATTATGTAACACTTTGGATTTTTATTACAAGTTGTAAAAGAATTTCTTTTATGACTACAATATTTCCATTCTCTTTTTCAATTTGATTAGTTTTTTTTCATCTTTTAGGAACTGTCAGACCAAGTTGGAATCAAAAAAATATATAAAAAAGATGAAAGACGAGTCTCAGGAGAATTTGTCAAGAGTGCTGGACGAGATAGCCGAAGTGACCAGGAACAACAACGTGATGAACGCAACGGAAACAAACAGTCCAAGCAATTTCAAGATGTTCGTTCATGAACCTGTTGCAATTTCAATCAAAAGTGAAAATGACCGGTACCTATTGGAGAGCGCAGACGACGAGGACCTTTTTGACTGTCAGGTTGAGTTGACAGAAGAGACTGAGAGTTTTGTTGAAACTGAAAATGCCAAGCCTTTGGACGAATCTGATCAGTCATTGGGCGAAGAACAGTCCGCAGAAATGCCAAAGATTCATCTGAAAACTGTGGACGAGATCAATAGGAAATGTATCGTTACAAGTTACATTGATACTGCAAAAAGAAGGAGACAGGAAGTGAACCGAAGGTACTACTTGAAAAGGAAACAGCAGCAGATGTTGGAGAAAAAGGTAGAGGATCAGGTGGAAAGTAAAGAGGTTGAAAAGGTGGAAAAACTTGAGGTCCCTGTTTATCACCATCTACAGGAGGAGAGCGTGGAAATAACTGAACCAGATGTTGGGACACAAGATTATAACTACCCGCAGTACACGGAACAAACCTACCCTGTGGAATATCCTCAAGAATTTTGCACAGGTTGGACACAAGAATCGTATGAAAATCATACGAAAAAAATCAGGCGAGAGATCAACAGGAGGTATTATCTGAAACGGAAAAAGAAAAGGCAAGAAGAGGAGGGGATCGAGGAAAGGGTTATTGTCAAAAACGAGGCATACTTCAGAAGACGAGAGAGAAACAGGAGATATTATTTGAAGAAGAAACAGAGGGAGAAGGGAGACGACCAGGGTGACGATTCCTCAAACTCGTCATTTCAATTCAACTACTCGTTGAGCGAAGATCGGACTGAGATGTTTGGCTCGCAGTTCGGTCACAAGTTTCAGGGGATGAGCGAACACTCGGATTATACCTGCACGAGTAACGAGATGACGCAGGAAATCAAATCTGAGAGCAGCAGCTCTGCTAATAATTATGAGGGTGTTAATAAGCAGGCTGTTCAAGGCTGGGTTGACAGTCAATCTACGTACAATCAGGATTATGAGACCGAGGAAAGGAGCTATGAGCAGTTGCCTCATTTTATTACTTGTAATTCTGGTACGACGAAACAAAGCTTGGAGGAATACTTGAATGAAGCAGCGAGAAAGAGACAGGAGAGAAATCGAAGGTATTATTTGAAACATAAGGAGAAATTGAAACAGCAGAGGTTGCAGAAAGGCAAAAATGATTTGGTAAAATATGATAATTATAATTCAAACATTTAAAATGTTTTAGAAAGATCTAAAAATGAAGGAAAAATTATAACTAAATTGATTCTTGTTTCAGGTCACAGCCCAAACTGAAGTAACGTAAAATTTATTTAAAAATGGAAACTACCAGAATCCTGGTGAATGTGGTACAAAAAAAGACTGATTAATTTAATTTAAGACTTGTGCAAGTTATGTATAAAATGCAATTTACATAATTCATGAAGAATCGAACCTTAAAGGAAAAGCGATGTGAAATATGTGTATCTCTAGGTTGTGATTGAAAATATTTTATAGTGTTTGTATGAGAGACTGAGATGTATATGCAGTGCAGAATTACTATCAAAAATATATCGTTGCTGTAATTGAATGAATTAATATAAAAGTTAAAGAAATATATGAGTGAAGAAGATCTTTGCGTATATATATATCAATTTTATTTAAACAATATTTTTACGGTATAATACAACATATTCAACATCCGCCATGTAAATCGTAAAATTCATTCGGTTATTATCTAGTTAATAGCATAAAAAATACGGTCATGGTTTTTTGTTTCAATTTTATTTTGTATGTTAAAATTCATCGTGTTGACGCAAAAATTCACTGCATGCACTCGTTTTGGAAAATGCCATTTGCCAGTCTTTAGAACGTTTGAGCTGCATCTATACGATTATTTGTACAATCTAACGCGCGTGCGAGTAAGTTAGTTTATAAAAAAAAGTGAACGCTTCAGCCGTACGAGAAGTAAAAAACAGAAAAATCGGTTAGACTCAAAGGGAGAACACTTGCGACTTCACAAAAAAAGAGGCAGCGCTGTTTATATTAATATTTTAATAGGCAAACCGCATTCTTATGACCGTTAGCATTCTCTCTAAAGTCACACTATTACAGACTAGATAAGCTGAAATACATGCTCGAGTTGAAACAAAATCGAAAGTAAAAAACATTGAATACAGGAAATTCAAACTTAGCATGAATCTATTGATTTTTTTGCATTGTAAAAAAAAAGAAAAGATTACCTTGGAAATAAATAAAATATTTTAAAAATGAACAACGTAAATGCGAGTAGGAACAAATTAAAGATTCGACAGTTCAATTACGCCTTGCTTATAAAGTCGTTGGATTTATTTTGTTCGTTACAAAATTTGTTTGCTATAAAATGTAACAACGTGTTTCTTTTTTTTCTTTTGATCGTCGCGTACAGTATAGAAAGATGGGCAGAAGATGTGATATATAATTAAGATACGTTATTTACAAGTCCTGCAGACGAAGCAATAACATTCATTGTTTAAACACAATAGATATCCAGCTGAGTAATCAAACTAAGCAGAGAACCAAAAAAAATTAATAAATAATTTCAATTGCTAAAAAAGTGATCACTTTAAACCGCTATTAAGATTTTTTAAGTAAAAGTATAACAACCGTGGGTTGGGTGTTTAAACTTAATTTATATGTACAAAAATTGTCTGTTCATTTTGTCAATGATCGATAAAATGAATTTTCAAGACATTACTTTATTCACTAATTCTAATCTAAAATATCGCTGAGGGACCGAGGATTAAAAAAAACTGTAACTGTGACACATAAATAATCAATGATGATTAAATTTAGATGAATATTATTAGTTTGAAAAACTGTTACTCTCGTATTATTAAAAATTTTACACGTTATTGGTTAATTCAACGGTAT
Organism: Trissolcus japonicus; assembly: GCA_030522925.1. Taxonomy (NCBI): domain Eukaryota; kingdom Metazoa; phylum Arthropoda; class Insecta; order Hymenoptera; family Scelionidae; genus Trissolcus; species Trissolcus japonicus. Next base: position 47,702 of record JAPYZS010000032.1, read on the forward strand.
AAAAAATTGAGAATATTTTTTGCTATTGAATATGTAAATATTCTCACTATTTTTTATTTACACGTTTATATAATTATCGAGTAATGTCAGAATATTGGTTTTAATGTAGATTAAAATTTAAGTCATTGAGTTATGAGATCGCAAGTATAGAAATAAAGGACAAACGAATGTTAGGCAACGTGATAATACTCGGTCCCTACAAGACAGGACGAGACCAAACAAAAGAGTCAATTCAATGTAAATTTTTCAATTACTATTCTCGGTTCTCTCTTTTGGTTCGGTCTCGCCTTTGGCTTTGGGTATAAAGTTTGACTAATATTGCAATCCACTTTCCCGAAATTCGACACACCTACGCGCTTATTCCAGACACACCAAAACGTGTCAAATTCGAATACTTAAATTGAGTATTTTGATTTTTGTTTAAACCATTACTTTTTTTTCTATTAAAGTTTGCGATTTGAATTTCCTGCTCTAATTGATCTCAAAAAGCTGACTACAATATTTTATATACAATGCCAAATACCAAATTCACAACTTCACCTTTTGCTATCATCCAAAAGCAAAATTGTACATTCGTTATTATTTTACGATACAAAAATAAGGAAAAAAAAGTTGTATACTCGTATGTATATTTATATATATAAAAAACAAAGTCGGAGGATCAGAACGAAGTCGATTACTTTGTAGTTTGGCGTTAAGAAGTTGTAGTCTTTTACACGAATCTACGCACGTCTTTCATTTCGCACAGCCTGAAATTTCGTGTCGTTTCGAACACTCAGAGAAGCAGTTTAAAAACAAAGAAAGAAGTTATATCTCTCGGGCGCAAACAAAAACATGTAGATATTTAGATCGCTTTGGTATAACATCATTCGTTCGATAAACAAAATCGACAGGACAGAGAACATTTATATCTAAATGTTTTCGGCTCGCTCAAGGGGTCCGCGAATTTCGACAAGAAAAAAGGGATGGTCTAGTTTTGTTATCTTCGCCAAAACTTTGCATGCTTGCTCTAGGAATGAAGTTCATTACGGTAGCAGGGTATATACAAAACTGTACATTTCGTTTTTTTGTTTGTTTTCCATTCGATTGTATCGATATAAAACTTTGTCCGCATTTTCAAGTCCTTTTACTCGTTTCAAATCCCAGAGTAAAACGAACTCTCCAAATCAAGTGACCCGCGCGGGGGGAGGAAAAAACAATTCATTTAAAAAAAAATCAGATAAAAAATTAAGAGGCAGACACTCGTAGATCTGTCGGACGTTGGCGAAAATTTGTTCGTCTCTATCTGAAAAAATATACTCTAATAACATGTACAATATTTATAACTGTAGAAAAGTGCGCGGTACAAAATGAAGTGACAGTGGTTGAACGATCGCACTTTCTCCTCACTATGTCACGCGCACCTTTGTTCGTTTTGCTTGTTTTTTTTTGTTTTTATGAGTTTTGAGCGCATTTAAATGCATGTAGCGTCAGGGTGCTGGTTCGTGGACTTGCGCGCTTTCTTCGGCTCTTTAATTGTTAACTCTTGGGAGGGCCTGCGTGGACTCCCCAGAGTGACTAAGGCAGAGGCCACAGCTAGTCCGGCACTGTGCCCCTCTGGCGTGTACGGCATGCCCCCTGTGGGTAACCTGACTAGCAATGATAAAACTGCCGCCTTGTTTCCACAACAAGGCTCCAGAGCTATCGGGCTTGGAGCGTCCTGAAAAAAAAAACAATTATAATCAGTCCAGTTATCAAAAAAGTTATGAAAATATATTATATATCCAGAGACTTTCTGCAAAAATTTTTAAAATCAAGTTTTCTCACATTTCACTCAAATTTAGTCTTATGTCCCAAATTTATATGTTGTATTGAACGTATAATTGTTTCTTTAACAAGATTTTAAAAAAGATATTGAACTAATTTGAAATTATAGATTTTGTATGGCAATTTTAAAAAAATCAATGATTTTGCATAATTTCTTCTTCGCAGAAAATTTTGTTTAAAAAATTGTTTGATTGAGAAACCTTTTTCTTCTTGCGTGAATTGTTGGCTTCGCTTTCAGAGTCTGAACTGACGTCACGTCTCTCGATCTCAACAAGGACCTGACTGAAGGCGCGATTGGCCATCTGTTCCATCTCAACATAGAGGCGCTGTCTGCGGCGGTACATGTCGTACTTTTGCTTAATTTTCCAGAGGACCGCAGCCACCAACAACAAGGCCAGGAAGCACCTGTGCGGGGTCAGGTAATCTCTAATTTACAAGTAATTACTGCTTGAGAATTAACATCATAAACATGATAGACAAAACAAATGGAATCAGTAAACAATTCAAATGATGTTTTCTAATGGAAGAAAATCATTTTGAAGAGTGGTTACAGATTGCTCAGATTCACTCACGTTGAAAATGTGATGAAGAATTGTTGGAGGTTGAGTTTGGAGTACTGGGAGAAGGATATCTGTATCCAGAGTGGCGGCTGGAAGTCGTAGACGTAAACGAAAAACGTTGTGAGAGTGTTGTTGTCCTCGCTGCCGAAATTGTAGTCGGCTTTGAGGAAACGATGTTTGTACGTTGTACAGTTGGCACCAGTGAGCAAAGGCCTTTCGGGACTGTTCGCTTTTTTGATTGTGATGTTCATCTTGGCGAGCACAGAACACGTTATGGTGAAGTCCGCGTCCACATCCGGCTTCGGCGGCGAGTTCTTGAAATTGATCGCCCGGTAGTGACGGTCCTCCTTTTTGCTTAGGTTGAACGTAAATTGATAATCGATTGCGAGGTCGTCTGAAATCAAATTTGTTGCTTTTTTTATTTTTGTACCGCAAAATCAGGCCATCCATATTTGGATGAGAAAAATTATTTTATTTGAATTTTAACTACATTTCGAAACAGTGATATTGAATAACTTATTCAACTGGACGAGAAAAGTAAAACTGAATTCATTAACTCGCTCAATTCGTTATAATTGGTTGTAATTCAAAGTTTTGACCTGCAAAGATGCAAGTTTAAAAATTAAAATTAATAAGTGACTCACAAAAACACGATCCTTTATTCGTTGGATCGCCATGATACAGTCCCGTGACGTCACACTTTTCACAGTGGTCGCCAATTATTCCTTTCGTTGTGCAGAAACATTTACCGGTTTCGCTTGTGCATTGTGTTCCCTGATCGTTGCACGAACAAGCTAGAAGGAGAAAAAACGAACCCAATCGTTAATCATAATCATCTTAATTGTACCCTCGGTCATAAACTTGAATAGTTCATTAATTTTAATTCGTTCTAAGAATTCAGACTAACGTTGACAAGTTGCGCCATTCAACGGACTCCCATAGTAACCAGGATTACAATTTTCGCAGTGTTTGCCGTGGGTCAGGTCTGCGCAAGGCTGCAAGCACTCAGAACTGTTGTGACGACACCGACTGTGCCCATTGCATTGGCAAACTGTTAACAAAATAAAACTCTTTGAAATTTTTCCATATAAAACTGTTTTTAAAAAATATCATTTTTAATTTTAATTTAATTTAATTGAAATTTAAAAATTAACAATAAAAATTAAACACTTTCAAAAGTTATTTAAAACATTTGTCACATCATCAACTTACGAGGACAGTCAGTGAAATACCATCGGTCAGACGGACAGCTTTCAGAGGCACTGGAGCTGACTTTTTTAGCGCCACCTGGCATGCACTTGCCTTTGCCAGTACCGGAGCCGTCGTCGCACCAGCCGCAGCTCGGCTCGTTCCTGCAACTTGCACAGGACAGATGGAAGCTGCACCACTCGCGAAAAGCATCGGTCGGTCGACAGCGATCGTGCGATGTCGTCCACTCCCAGCACTGACCGTAAGGGAAACTCGCGGGATAAGCATTTTTGTCCACGCATTTGCCTGCGTTTTGACACCAGATACAGTCGTTCGCCGTGCAATTGTAACACGAGTTGATCTCTGCACAGGGACTCCCACAAGACTCCACAATTCGTTTTTGAATCGACGTTGAGTTGCCCTGGGTACCAAATTGAAAAATTACAAACACGAAATACAATTTTATATTATTATACAAAACCGTTTATATGAAACAGTTTTGGTTACAAAAAAGGAATTTCTTAATTACATCTCGAATCCTCGGTCTGGGTTTGCACATAAAATTGTTGTTGATAGAAGACCAGGTACAATGAGGATTGTTGGCGCAGGCATTGCAGGTGTGCAAATGCATGCACTCAGAACCACGATGAGGTGTTTCGCACTGCTGCAGGTGTCTCACCGCCGGGGTATAACTGCCCTCGCGGCACTTTTGGTAGGAGCAAAATTTTCCACACCAAACACAGCTGTACGAAGTCTGGACACATGAGGTACAGTCCGAAAAATGCTTGCAGAGTTCTTCATGAAGGGTCATGTTCCTGAGAGGCGGGTTCATCGGGCACCGGACGTAATTCTCGTCTTGAGTCTCGTGGATCGAATCATGATGACTGTAATGATGCGGCATCAACGCTACGCACCGTCTATCACGTCTGTTCCAGATGCACTTGACGCCAATTTTTGAATTAAGACAGTGGTTCTGGTCGGTTATGTTGGCACAGCTGCCTGGAGTATATCTAAAAATGATTTCATTCCAATGAGTCAAATAAGAAATTTTAATTTAAATCTTTGAACGAAAGAAAAATCTAAGTGACTCACTGTAACATGTCAGAGAGCATCTGTCCATTGAATCCACCAAAAATATACATCGACCTGCCAAAGAGGGTCGCGCTGTGACCATAACGGGGCAGATCGACGAGGTCCGAAGGCATCGGGAAGTCGCGCCAGGTATCGCACGCAGCGTCATAAACTATGGTATCAGCCGAATAACATAGAGCGCCGTGTGAGAGCAAAGTGTCGTTGTGCGTATTGCCGCCGAAGATGAGCATGAGGCCTGCGGATACAAAAACCCCGGTGTGGAAGAACCGTGGCGAGGGCGCCGCGCTAAGCAGCCTCCAGACCCTCTCGAGGGGTTGGTACGAGTACAGTCGACTGGTGAGAACCTGCGTCCCATACGATTCTGAAGCCAGACCGCCGTAAACGTAGATGAGATTAGTGAGGAAATCGTATGCTGCGCTGTGGCCGAATCCACCCTTGACTGGAAACCCGCGCGTTTCCACCACCTGCCATTCGCGAGTATCAAAATAGTATTCCTGGACAGCGTCCAGGTACCCGTACTGGGTCGAGTGTCCGAAGATCACCACCATCTTCTCTTTCTTACTTGCGTTTAAACGCACCAAAGTCGCTGTGTGACCTGCGACCTGCAATTTCAAAAGTGAAAATCAATCTTTGTTCATACATAAACAAAACGATTTAAAGTAAACGAAATAAAAAAAGGAATAAAAAATTAATGGGTGAATTTAAAAAACTGAATTAAAATTTTATTATCTAGTCATATAACAAGTGCTTTACTTTTAAACTATATCACGTCCAGTTGTTCGATAATAATGAAGAAAAACTTGAATATTATTCGTCTAGACATTAGCATATGTTTCGCCGTTTATAACTTATCTATGCAGCCTTTCATTGGCAGCCGAGTGATAACTACCTTAAGTGGGCCACACATCGTCCTATTATTGCACCTGCTGTCCACAGTAACGTTCTCCCAGACGCTAGTTGTGATGTCGAAAGACCAAAGTTCATTAGTGGCCATCGAGTCCGAGGTCACGCCGCCGTACATGAAAATTTTATCGCCAAAGAGAGCGCAGGAGTGCGCGTACCTCGGCGAGGGCACTTTCCCATTAACTAAGCTCGTCTCCCAGACGTTGCCGTTGTAGTCGTAGCGGTAGATACGTTTCTCTCTGCTGAAACTCTCGCCCCCTATGACATACATGGAGTCCTTCCAGACGACCGTGCAGTGACTCGCCGAGCCCTCAGGCGGCTCAGATTCGTATGTCTTTGTAATCCAGAAACCATGGTCAATTTTTTGATTGCAGTCTGGTCCTAAAAATTAAAAAAATTAATTTCAATAAGTTAAACAGAGTTGTTTGGACAACTTTATATCTATTTAATCCATCTGATTTTGTTACATCTGAATGCAAATTTTAAATTGAAGCAAATGAGATTTTTTAGATAAGGAACAAGTTTTGCAATTTTTCGTTGGTACCTATGTAATTATCTCTGCAGTCACATAAGCGCACGTCGGATACTGAGTCACAAGTACCATAACCGCGGTTACTGTAACAATCGTGCGGACATTCTTGCATGTCACAGGCTTCCCCTGTCCACATCGAGTCACACGAGCAGACCCCGTTCAAGCACTCGCCATGCCCGGAACAATCTTCGCTCGACGTTCTGTAATCGCATTTACAACGTCTTATTCAATTATCCCACGTCTTGGCCGTGCATTGCCATTTCAAACCCATTCATAAAAAATACAACAATTTCTCTTACTTGTACAAGTGATAAATACAATTTCAATTAGATAAATTTAATTGAATAATTTGAACTGAATTGATTCTAATCGAATAATGTTCAGTTCAATGAATTTCGATCATGTTTATCTGGCGTGTTAATTTGAAAAAAAAAACAAAGATAATTAAGGAATTTTGCAACACGGACCTGCTAGGACAGGCGTTGATTCTATAAGTGATATTGAAACCACTCATATTGTACGCGACGTCCGAATAGAAGTGCAAAAAAGCACTGCCCGAACGGGCGACGACTTCCGGCACGCGCCTGATGTGGTAGCCGTTTTTGTACATAATGCCAGTAAAAACGGCGAGCAGAGGCGCTTGCACGCTGTCACCGTCATAAATGTAGAGGTGATCCCAGCCACATTCCGTTGCAAACTCCTCGATGTGCAGGCGAATTGTGCTGTTCGGACTTGTCTCGATCAACCAAGAACATTTCACGTCCGACGTGTAGTTGCCAAGACCATCGAAGATCGATCCTGATGGCTCCGTCAATCTGAAATCAGTTTGCCATCAATATTATTATTGTCATTTTTATTATCATTCAATTCATTTTTTATATAATTAGAAAGGGAATTTTATTTTTTATCATTTAATTTTTGTTCTACATTACCGTAACTTTTATACAGTTTTAAATCCGTCGATTAGATAAGAAAATAGTAAACAATAATAAATCAGCGATCAAGTTCGATCAGCAAGAAAAAGGTAAGAAAAATCGCGATAGAGTTAATTGTTTTTTTTAAGTTGTAAATTGAAGGTGAGATAAAATATACAAGTCACGTGAAATATTCTTATACTTTATTTGCGGCACGTATGCTTTGAAACTTGGTAATCAAAGTCGCCAGGACAGGAGACAATGAAAAGTACAAAATGTGTAAAAGTTTACAACTTTATTTGTTCTTTCTTTTTTTTATATATATTTTTGGATAAATAAAACACTCCGATCAATGAATTGGGAAACATAAAACCGAGTTGAAAATGTCAAGAGTCAATAAATTAGCAGTCCTTCGTAAAAAAAATAACTTCGATTGGAATAATGCGATGCATGGAATTTAAAATTCGTGATTTTATTATCATTTTAATTTCATTGGGTGTATTTTGATAGTTTTCTCTTCAAATTTTAGTTTTCTCTTAAAAAAAGGCACAAGAAATTTTTCAGGCTTTGGTTCGGATTGTAACTTTTATAGTTTCAGGTCCCAATATTTTAAGGTCCAATAAAATGTCGAAACTTTATTTTTTGGGGCATACACTTTTTTTTTTTTTTTTTTTTTTTTGATTTTAGATAAATTCTGATCGATAGAAGAAAAAAAGAAACACGATGCCTCTGTTGCGATCCGTTGAGCATCATAATCTTATATTACACTGAAATCGATATTTACTAAAAACTATAAACTACAACAGGAAGTTTAAATTTATTGTCAAGCAAAACCAAAAAAAAGGGAAATTAATGCGCCATTTAATTTGTATAAGAAGCCAAAAAAAATAGAACATAAAATGAAACAAGAACAAAATGCAATGAACGTAATAAAAAACTGGAACGTCAAAACAAAGTACAGTTGAAACATCAAAACAGAGAGACAAACAGGATCAACTATGATCAGACAAAGAACAGGTTGAACGAAGAAAAAGTGATCGTGCAAGTTATGCCAGGTATCGTAAACACAAAGTCGTTTTGTTTTGCCGCGACAATGGCACGTCAATTAAACTTTTAAACTCGTTGAATTGAACCAGGCTCACTGGGAATTAGGGATGCAAATTTGTTTACAATCCAAGGAGTTGGGACAAAAATTACAGTTAGCCCGCGAAGGAGCAGAAAAAAAGATATGAAACAGTCGGGAATGGGAAAGATGTTTTTTGACGAGATTGTTGTCGGGGTCGAGGGGAGAAAGTCTGTCGGAGAGTCACCTGATTTTTCCTCCGCAGTATTGACAGGCCGGGCCCTGCCATCCCTCGTGGCAGACGCAGCTGTCGTTGACGCAAGCCCCGTTGACGCAAGTGTCCAAGTCGCAGCTCGGCTCGGCGACGTTGGTGTACGCGTTGGCCGCGCCGCAGAGGATCAGCAGGCCGCATATCAGGGCCACGGCCGAGGCTTGACCCGACGCTTTCCGCCGATACTTGGACTTATATAGGAACAAAAACATCTGCACGACTTCTGCCATTTTGGTAGGCTTCCATGTCAGAGACAATGGCCGACAGCGACGCAACGCCAGACTGTCGCGCAGGCGGCACAGCTGCTGAGACTGGTGAGAGCAGTGATCTGCTCTCTGCCCCTGTCCTGCTGTCACCCTGTGCGAGGTTCCACTCCGACACTACTCGAGACGCCTCGAGAATGGCCGACGCTGCCAATTTGACCCCCAGTTGGCAGCACTTTCAGTCAACTCCTTTCTCTCTCTTTCTTTCTCGTTCTACCCTCTTGGCAACAGTGCGACCTGCAACCAACTTCAAACTTTTCGTTTTCGTGCCCGCGAAAAGTCGTTGTCAAGTTCTTATTAACCATTCAGTTGTTACATTTTATTTTGAAAGGTAGGATCAAATAAGATGAATAGTTTTATTAATTATAAGAATTTTATTGTGTTCATTTGTTGTAACAAAAAGTGGATATACAATTTGATGAAACGTAACAATTCTTCTCACTTAATTGTAAATTATATAAGGTATACGCAAGTGTAAAAAGGATATTTAAAATGAAATGCAACTTTTGTACAAAATTATATGGCATTATAAAGTAACATAAGCTTTGCATAAAAAAGAGGGCGCACTTTTGCATAAATTTCTCTTCTTTTGTACACATCTTTTGTACAGTCGCAGTTTTATAGGATATAGACATTTTTTAATGCAAAATGTAAATCTTTTATTATATTATTAGATTATTTTTCTTCTTTTCTCATTAAATATACTCACTGTTTTCGTGGCCATGCAATTTTTTGGTTGCACTGTTCTTAAAATCTCGATTGGTCAAGTTTTCAATGACATTTTGTACAGAAACTTGATAACAACATTTTGAGCTCAACTTTCCTTATTCTTATATCTTAAATAATCCAAATGGATAAACATCTCCAGGTGTATTTACCGGATACTTCAGTTTTTCAGAGGTATCCGGCGGAATGACTGGTTCAGGACCAACACCGCCCGCTAGACGGTAAACAGCCAAAGCCACCTGTGCTGCCAACAATTCTGTTTGAGCGGGATCCATACATTCTACATAAACCCGTACAATATCTTCCGTCCCCGATGGCCTAAAATTGTAACAACAATTAGAAACACGAAACATCAAATCAGTTATGCTGTTTTCTAAGAAGTTGGCTCACTTGGTAAGTGTATGAAAATTAAAGTTAAACTAATTAAAATCCTATACATTTCGAAAATATTCCAAGTCTTTTGATTTGAAAATTGTTTAATGTACAGTTGAAATACTTGAAAATGACTTCTCAAAAATCTTCAAATCGAACTGCAAATGAGCGAACCTTTGGTTTGTTTGCCTCCCTCCCTTTTTTATTACCTGACGAACGCTCGCGACTTTAGATACGTCCTTTTTAATTTATCGATAACTTCTTGCACCACCTCTGGTTTGACCAGTCTCCTCTCCGCGTCTGTTGTTTCAAATATGTTCTTGTCCTTGACTTGGACTTTGACTTGTTTCGTGTAAAGGGACTTGTACGTATGGTACCAGCAAGTCAAGTCCCATCCCTTGGCGCACAAAATTGTCTCCACTAATAACATGTCGCTGAGTGCATCTCCAACTGTTTCATTGACCAAGTCAATTATTGACAACAGTTTGGTTGCAGAATCTCTGTTACTTTTGCTAATTCTAAGGAACATCAAAACAATTTAAAATTTAATCCAAACGGCTTAAATGATTTTTTATGACATCTTTTTTTTCTTTTCGACGGCTTACTTTTTGTCGGTTGATGCCTTCTTGAGTATCAATTTTGCGCGGTCGCTAAAAACCACAGTTCCGTGTCCATTTGCTTCAAAATAAATTCCAATGTCGAATTCCTTTGCTTTGTGGTGAAGATGTTTAACTCCAGTTGGCACACAAAACACAGGAAGTCTCTAAAAAAAGGTTGCAGATGTAAATGACAATTGACAAGATGTAGCAGAAGAACCAACAGAAAAACTGAATTGTCAAGATGAATATTGGAGAAAAGAAATTAAAAAATTTACCAAAACTTTTTCTATGTACACCGTAGAACTACTGTTTGCATACGCAGTCTGTACCAAACCACACCGAAGACCAAAATTATTTTCGCCAAGCAGCTCTTGAAAATAATTAGCAATCAGGGTTGCAATCCTGTCGCCATCTAACAGATAAAACTGATCACCCTCTTCATAATAATACACTATCCTGTCGGCATCACCGTCGATGCTCACACACCTCTCGCCTTTCTTCGCCTTTCCTGGAGTTCCCACAGGTGGCTTCTGATGGATCTTAACATAATCCGCTCCACACTAAAAAAAACATTAAAAAAAGTACTCATAACAATCACTAAATATCCATTCGTTTGATTTTTACATTTTTTACATTCAACATTTTTTACCTCCAAGTTGAGTTTATCACTTCCTTCTTCGTCATTGAAAATCTGTATCTTCAACCTTGGTTCAAGGAGCTTAGCAAATTCCTTGGCAGCGAATGCGCCCACTCCGTTCGCAGCATCCAGATACAATCTGGGTACATATCTGCCACTTGTTGATAGAACTACAGGTGATGAGCGAGCCTTGTGGAAGGCCTTGACGAGTTTATTAAAATAACCAGTAACCGTGGCCTCGCCGTACTGCCCGTTTGTGTTCACGCAGACGACGAAGTAGTGAAGCATAGGGGTTGTGACGACTCCATAATCCGTCACCTTAATCGAGGGACTCAACGCTTTGATACCCTCAATTGCAGCCTCAGAAAGCGACTTGCTGCTTGATCTGGTGTCGCGTCCGATTATTACATGGGGCACAAATTCTTTGACTTTTTCTGTTCCTCCTTCCTTCACACCTTCTTCTTTTAAACTTTCTGGTTCTTCTTCTGCGTCCTCTTTCGCTTTCTCTTCCACATCTTCTGGCGTTAAATTTGATAGCCTGTCCAAGTCGATGCCTTCATCTGACGATATTTTTTTCAAAAGCTCCGGTAGTTTGTCGTCGTCAATGTTCCCGACTTCGGTTGCCAGTTCTTCCCAGGACGTCTCGAGCATCTCCCCCATTGGGTCCACTATCTTCACGCCGTTGTCGCATTCTGGATTGTGACTTGCTGTTATCATCAAACCAATTGCAGCTAAGAAAAAAAATTTTGTCATTAGTTTTTTTTACATTCTCATTCTTTTTTTATGCCAAGAAATTGACGTTTTTGTCAAGCAGTTTCTGCTTTTTTCGGCAAGCAACCTGAAGTCAGCAACATTTGCAGGTTAGGGTCGACAGATTCTACTTGACGGAAGAAGAAAAACTATAATACAGCAAAATTTGCCGGGGCGCCAAGCAGAATCTGCTTGGCCTTTGAAAAGGCTAAGATTATACTTTTTTTCTCTCAGTGTATCGAAGAAAATTTTTTCTAAATTCGAGAAGATTTTTTTATTTCCTTAAGAGTATATATAAAAATCGTACCTTTTTTCTGAATGGACCGTAATCCTGCCAAAATACCCATCCGAAAAACGACATGATCGAGTAGGTCAGCGCTGTAAAAAGATATCCATTACTTTCAACTCAAAATTGAAAAACAAAATTTTTTTAATGATTATAGTTGAACAACAAACTTTGATTCACAGATAAAAAAGGTGCATTAACAAACAGGGCAGTTTAGATTTGTTTATCTACGGGGACAGATAAAATAATCACTTTCGAAAAGTAATTAAAAAGTAGGACAAAAAACTATGAAAATATGGAAAAAACCGGAAATAAAAAACAAACTTTCCACTGTCACTTGTAGGGTTTTACATATCAGGTCCCGATGAAAAATATAATTTTGTATTATATTTTTTGCAAGATGAAACATTTGTTTTGGTTTCATTACTCCAAATTTGTTTTTGTTTCAAGATGAATTTGAGGGAAGGGAGTTGAAAAAGTAACCTCGCAAATAACAATTACTCTGGGAAAAAATTTTAAAAGTGTTAAGAAAAGACAAAATGTTATGATCAAGTAACATACCGAGTGCGAAAACCTGCGGTTCCGTAGTCTATCCTAGGCGCGTTCCCTTTTTTGTGTTTTTCCACAGCTGAGACAATCTGTGATAAGTCCGACATGTCTGATCGATATCTAAACACTGTCCCGAGCAAGCGGACTCTGTGAATGGAGTACCAACAGTCCTGCCAACTTTTAAGTGTTTCAACATGGCTCCAAACTCCATGGTCCAAAACAGTTCCACGTGGCTAGATACCTCTCAGGCGAAAGCAAAAAATGAAAGAATAACGGATCTTAATTTTAATTTTGAATTAATTAGTCAACTTTCTCTTTGTTGAAAAAACTTCTAGATGAATTTTCATTCCAAAAGTTATTATTTTATCGTTGACAAATGTTATGAACGTGAAAAAAATATAAATAAATAAAGAACAAAAGTCAAGAATTGTCAAAAAAGAAAAAGTAAACGAATGTCAAAGTTGGAAAAAAAAATGAAAGGACAGATTGGAAAATAAAACGCAACAGCTGGTCTCATTACAAAAATCTTAGTATTAAAATATCCGAATAAAAACAATAAATAATGAATCATAATAATGACGAAAAACTAATCATTAGAAGGTTCGGCAGTGTATTTAACCATCTAGAGGTTTTTCGTATATAGCTACGTTTACAATGCGATCCTATTCGTTTACCTACGCGTGTAATTATATAATTTGCTTTCTTGTTTTGAATTCTCATTTTTAAATAAAAACCAATCGACAATTATTAAATACAATTACGTTATTACGCGCTAAATATCTTTTTACATTAGCAAATGTTCATGTCTCACTTTCACTCTCACTTCGGAAACGAAGTTTTGTTATAAAGATGGATAAAATCGGGGAGGGGACGAAATTTGCGACGGTGGGTCAGAGGGATAAAAGGGGGTGGGGGAGGGCGAGAACAAAATTAAATCAACAATGCCTTTCAAAAACTATAATGAAAAAACATAACTGATCGGAACTAAATCATCCGACTAAAAAATAACGCTTCTTGATTACACAAACAATACGCGACAAATTCGTCTCTGAGCGCTCAATTTAACATTATATACAAATTGAAAATCGCTCCCTCATTGCTATAGTTGCGCCCAACAAATCTAACGAATCTTTTTACGATGAACACATAAAGGTTTTGCGTCAACATCTCGTCACGACATCTGATTAGTCTTTGCCGATTGTTTTTTTTTTTTTCCTTTTTCAATTCATTTTATTACACGCTAAGAAATTTCATAAAAGAACAAGATAATAATCAATTTTACATTCAGTCAATATGATTTGGTTTGCGTTTGTCTCTTTAATCGAAACTAAAATCGATTAATGCAACTAAAAAATTAAAAACGAAATTAAAGTAAAAAATCACCGCTCAATTGATTCGATTTGATTGAATTAATACTGATTCAACGAAACAAAAAAATATTAAATGCAAACAAGTTTCAATCGCTAGCACACAGTATATTTCATTCATATACCCACTTTTGTTATTTATAAATTATACAAATTTTTAGAATGTATCTGTGCATGCAACCGTAAAGCTTCTTTGCTCGTTTTGAATTCTCTCTAATTGCATAAAAAGTTATGCACCTTGTGAATCTTTGCACAATTCAATGAAACCTATTCAGATGTCGATCGTCTTTTCATGTGCAACAAATCGCACTGATCAAAAGATTGCCCTTCTAGTATTGTTATACCAACTACACCATTGTAAACAAAAAGTCGACTAAAAAACTATAACAAGTCACCGTCCGGTGCGATTAGTTCAAAAAGAAAGAATAAAAAAATATCCCTAACGCTTCATCTCTCGGGGGCAACTGCAAGAAAGAGAATATATTTTGTTCATTTTTTTTCGAGTTTCAAAAGTGCGTGCCGGTAAAATGATTCAGATAAAAATATAATCTTGATTAATATACATCCACGTTAAGAAATTCTCTGTTAAAAAAGAGCGGTCCCAAAAATTCGATTCCCTTCATTTCAGTTGCCAAAGCTGCCAGATCGAATTCGTTTATTTACAATAATATAAATTAAACGAGGATAAAAAAATTGTTAAATAAAATATTGGCCTTTCACAGATGTTCATCGTAGTTCGGTCGGTTACGACTGTTCGTCGCTGGGCCACTGGGCCGAGTTGTTCCAGTCCCAGTCCTTGCCCTTGGGCCTAAACTTGCTGGTGCTGCCCCCTGCATTGTTCCAATCGCGGTGAAAGAATTTCTTTTTGAAATGATGGCGCTCGCTGTCGTTCTGTCGCGAGTACTTGGTGGCGCTCGCGACTGCAGCGCTGCCGGAGCCGTTCGTCGCGGCACCAGCGTGCGGACTGTTCGGCGAGGGCGTGCGCGGCAGCCCGACCGGGTCCTCCGGTGACACGGACACCGCCGGCGTTCCGATCACCGTGCTGTCCGATCCCAGGCCGCTGTCCGGACTCGTGTTCACGCCCTCTGTCGAGCGCCGCCGTTTATCCAATTCCGTCGACGCAAACGCCACCAACCGATCGAACCCGGAACTTATACGATCTTGCCAGTCCGACTCGCCATCTAAAATTAAAAAGACACATTTATTTTCAGTTTTGAAAATGAAAATACATTTTTTTATTTTGGCATTTTGTTACTGAGGTTGAATGATGGTAATTGACCTCGAGATATAAACTTGATAATTAATTTGATAAATTAGACTGAATAAACGAAAACTAGATCAATGAGTATGCTTAAGCAATTCAAACATTAGAACAAATAAAGCATTTTGAAATAATTCATTAAGAATCGATTGAAATTTAGTCGACAAAGTTAAAAAACAATGGGTTAAAAGTTAAAAATAATAAAAATAATAATAACAAATAACGGTTTTTATGTTAAACAACGTGAGACACATCAAAGTTTCGAGCGGTAGAATATAATTAAAGCTTGTTATATAAATTAATTGACAGTCTCAGCTTTCGTTTATCAGGGCGTTCAGGATATTTTCATAAAAATAAGCCATCCTGCTCTCCAATTCAAATTTCATCTCAAAGTTGAAGTAGCGCCGTCTATGAAACGACTGCCATAAACATTTTTGGGGTTTTCAATTTTGACGCACAGAATGAGAGAGAATTTCAATATTTAAGATTTTGTTTTTCTTAACAAAAATACAGTACACTATAATAAAACACGATGCATCTGAGGGGTGGGGTGGGGGTGGAGGGGAAAAAGTTGCAGTCAGACAGAAACATCTACAGCACAATGCAGAACTAACGCGCATGCACTCAGACGTTTTTTTCTACGTAGATGCGATTTTTGTATGGAAGTATAAATCATAGAATAAGATCTACTTTGCATCAAGAAAGACTGTTGCTCATGCAAAAAATATCGTACGGAAATGATTTTGTCATTTGCAACCATTTATTCTCATCCCCTACGGTTCGTAAAATTTTATTCTCCTTTTTTTCCCAGTTATGTTTTACTGGTAAATGGGATGGATATGAGTTGCGATAAATCTCTGGCTTATTTTCATGACAATATTTCTGAATGGTTTTCAAATGACAAGAATTTTCGAATTGCACTTGTTGTATTATTTTTGTTTTTTAATACAAATTTTGTGATATAAAAATTTTAATTAATCATATTTGATAAATACAAAAGAAAAAAATAAAACGTTGTATACAAAATTTAAAATTCAAATCTGGGTGAGTAAAGATATGATTCGACTAAGAAATGAAGAAAATAATACTAAAATAAAGTTGTCAACGATTAAAGAAAACTGAATTTTGAAAAACAACCCCTGCGGGACAAAACTCACCAGGAACCACGAACCAACCCAAAGGCAGCCAAATTTTCTGATTTCTCCCTCTGATCTGTGCGTCTCAATCTCTTTCTCTCTCTCTCTCTAACAAAACAAGCTTCAGGGGTTGCGATTGAGATTGAGTGTGTGACAGACAGAGCTAACCAACATACAGCTACAGTGCATCTAACAAATACACTAAACAATAACGAAAATAAAGATAAATAAAAAAGAGTCAGAGAGCTCAGCTAAAGGATTCAAAAAGATTAAAATCAAAATGTAAAAAACCAGAGTAACGATGCTAGATTTGTATCTTGATTCGTTGGTATTGCAATTATTAATCATATTTTAAAAATGAAAACAAATTACAAAATTATAAATTTATTTAACTGACATAAAAAAATAATTTGTGAGTAAAAATGAAACGAATCTAGATACAAATTCAAACTGAAATAATAAGTGCATACAAAATAAAAAAAAAGTAAAATTGAAAAATAAAATTGAAAAAATAGTCAGATGCAAACAGGTAGACTTGAGAATCAAGCAAGAGCAGTGTTCTGTAATGTTTTTATAATAATAAAACATCGATACGATCAAGATAAGTTGCAAACAAAAGATGTCTGTCAAGTGTTTGCTACCACTTTGTCTCTTTTTCTTAACGTGACACAATTATTTTTATTAAATCAATTTTGTATTAAATTTATTTCAATTAACTATAAAAGTATTATAAAATTAATAGCAAATAACAAATCTGTGAAAGGTTAAGCTCGTTTTTTTTCTTGTACTAACACTAAACATGTTTAATTTTAAATTCCCATACACCGAAATCGATTATCTCTGCATAATTGCCACTGTGCAGTCGATTTTGATTAAAATCTAAAACTTAAAAATTGTCTGTTCAGGAATACAAAAATTGTATAAAAGTACAGCTAAATCATGATCAAAACTCAAGCATAACACTAAACAAAAAATAAGAAATACAAAAAGAAAGACAAAAAGAAAAGAAAAAGAGAATTAAAAAAACCGACTAAACGGATAGCAAAAAAGTAGCACACTGGCGAACGTAACGCGATTGAGAGTGGGCAGAGTTTAAGCAGATTGTAAAGATAACGGTAACAAGACAATTTTCGTCTACGAGAACTTACCATCATCAGCAATGCCATTGCGTTGCCTCTGATTAACGAGGTGAGGCTCGTCCACAAGAGGGGTTGAAGTGTTCGAATGCGGTTCGGCCATAGGACTCAGCGGCCGGTCAGTGGTGCTAACCGACGACACAGATTCCGTTTTCACACTGGACTGAGACTGCGAATGGTTCGGGGTGGTTGCACTCGCACTGTTCGTCGTCGAGTTTGTGCTCGATGAGAATTGTGGATATGGTTGAAACCTAAAAATTATGGATACCATTACAGAATTAATTCAAAAAAAAAATAAAACAAAAGATATATAGTTTGTGTTTAACAAACAATAATAAATATTCAAATTTTGAATACCTTCTATTATTGACAGTGATTGTCGAGTCGTTAGTTTTACTATTGCTACTTTGATTATTGAGTATTCGCGCGTGCAAAGAAGCCGCGAGGCCTTCGACAGGTAACATATCGCCGTTCGCAGACGAAGTTTGAGGTGATTGCGTGGGTGTCGCGGCATGGCTCTGAGATTGCGACGGGTTATCCGAAAAGTATGATTCGTGATAAGGCTTCATGTCAGCTCGTGGCAGCTGCACCGGTGTATATCTGTAACAAACCCCACAGGTTACGTCTCACATCGAAGCCCGTAAAACAATAAAAAGAACTGATCAAAACAATGTAAATGTCGAATAAAATGATGAATCTTGGTTGGGTCTATGTTGGTTGGTCATCTCAAAGACCCTCCATCATAGAGGCGCTATAAAAGTCATTATACAGGGTTATCTAATCAGCACAATACGTCTCGAAAATTAAAGTACCTCTGGGACTGAGTGACAGGCGTAAACAGGACTGATGACCTCGTAGCAGTGGTAGGGGTGGGCGTTGAGACTGCTGTAGAAGGCGCGTAGCTTGCAACGTGTGCCAAAGTGGCAAGTCCCGTGTCGCCTTCGGCACTCGCGGGCCTGCTTATGGGCGAGTAAACCGTCTCCGGTCGTATCATCACGCTCATGTCGACGGCTGAGTTGATCAGCGAATGGTTCGAGATCTCTAGCGTGCGCTCGATCTCCCCGCTCACGAGGTCACCTATGGTTCGCGTACCCAATAGACCGCTGCCACTTGGCACCACTCGGTTGCTATTCTCATGATTAACCGGTGGCCGATTGTCTACCAGAGCTCGTTCCAACCCCCCTATGTGAGACGATAATCGCTCCTGAGATAAGTGACGCCTTAGTGCCAACTTTGCCGGGGAAACCTAAAATACCAATAAAATATGAGTTTTGACATTCAAACTATCTCATTAACAATCATTAATTTTCGTTAATTTTGATCTTTCGTTCAACACACCTGGGTGTAATCAGGCGTACTAATATTGGGCGGCAGAGCCATCCTCTTCCGATCTGGTTCACCCATCTGTTGCTGTTGCTGTTGTTGCTGTTGAATCTGCAACTGTTGCTGTTTGCTACGGTTTTGTTGGTCCTCGTTGAGCACACTGGTGATGATACTCTTAAGTCTGTCCTCAAAGTTGGCGACTCTCGGAGGCTCCTGGGCACGATTGTGCTCCCTATTGTTAGCAGGCGGTTGCGCGTTCGACGAGAAACTCAGAGTGGCTTGGGGCAATCGCGTGCGCTGGTTCGCAAGTGCGTTGCCATTCTGCCGACCGTGGATGCGACTCGCCTCGATCTGTCTTCCGGTTTCTAGGATCTTCTGGGCGAGGATCTCCGGATTGTTCTCCTGAATCTTGCCTATATCGGGCACGTCCGGCCATTCCTGTGACCGTGAGCGACCTTCGCGGCTCTTACGCGACACTCCGCTTTTTCCATTTTGCATCTGGTGCGAAGCCGTCGAGTGTTTGGACGCAGCCGCGGCGGCTGCTTCACGCTGCTGCTGCTGTGCCAACACTGCACTCTGACGTTCGTTGCTTGTACGCTCCAGAGCGTTCAGATCCAGCTCGAGTTTGCTCACCTGAAACAATTTTATTGAATTAGTTTTTGATTCTAACAAAATATTTACAGCTTGAAAACGAATATATGAATGGAAGTTGGATTTACTTGTGACTGCAACCGTTTCCTATGCGACAATGTCGACGATATCTCCTTCAGGATGTAGTCCCGCGTCAAGGGCTGCGGAGCCGGTGGCAAAGTCGAGTGAGTCTCAAATTTGTCGCGCATCTCCTGGTACTTGACGGACGCGAGCTTCGTCTGATCGGATTCTAGAGATGATACCTGTGCCTGCAGTTTGCTCGCCTTCGCCTGCAACTGTTTGTGTCGCAAAACGATCTCCTTAGCTTTTGCTAACAAATCTCCAGGCGAGGTAGCGTTGATGCCAAGCTCGCACATACGCGCCTTCAGCAGTGACACGCTGTCGTCTATCAAAACTTTGATTTGTTTCTCCAGTTGGGCCGCTCGCGACTGGAGTTTCGAATTTCGTTCCTTCTCCTTCGCAATGTCTGCATTTATGGAAACACGAAATTCTGGCTGTCGCATCGTCTCCATCATTGCTATAAACTGATCTCTGTTGGCAGAACATTAACGAATTAAAAACATTTACTAACATAATTGGTACAATCAATAAACAATCTTTCAATTAATTTTACCTATAAAGGTCTAACAAAATTTGCAAAGCATATGGTGTAGCTGATGGTGCAGATGGGATACTGAGTTCCTCGTGAACAGTTGCGCACTGAGCCGTCTGCATCGAGATGGAAAGTGACGAGAGCTGCTGGTCGACGCAACCCGGAGCAGGAGGCAGTTTTTTCCCAAGTGCCTGCGGCGAAGTGCTGAGCAGCGTCTGACTGTGCAGCAAATCCAGGCCCGTGATGTTAATGGCCTTCTTTGGCCGCGTCTTCTTAACGCCCCGTCCACGTTGGCGCCCTCTCGTGGTGGGACGCGCGATCCCGTTTGCGGTCTTGCGGTTCAGCTTGCGGCGCATCTTAGTCGCGCGCCGACTCTTTGAACTTTCATCGTCAGAGTCGCTGTTCGATACGATCAGCTCGGAGTTCGGGCTGTCGAGTTGCCGCGAAAGGTCGCGCTTGGCACGCTCCGCGCGCTTGGCAGTGTTGTTTATCACAGAATCGGAGTTGTCGTCGATGGTACCGCCTTGCTTGTTGTTCTTCAGCCGGTGGAAGTAACGCTCGAGTTTCGTACGGTCGATCACGTGAAGGTAATAGGATACAGGTTTCCCAGTCCAGGATACTGAACCTTTCAGAGGCGACATCTCGGAAACATGCATTATTGTCCCGATGTCTGAAAATGGTCAAAGGATTATTAAAAATTTGTTGTGAACAGTATCGTGTTCATATTCAAAAACTAGATGATAATAATTACCACTGAGATTTCTGTCGGTGATTCGAAAATTGAGCGGACAGAAGGACTTGGACGAGACTATTCGAGCGCCGTCCCTGAGGTCTGCGAATCGCTCCTTCAACTGGTGATCGACGGTCGGACCGAATGCAAAATTGTTGACGAACACAATAGTGGCGTTGGTGATGCTCTCGCGATGCTCATCCGCCAGGAAATCACCCTTAATCAATTTGTAATCACCGCATCTCTTGCCATACCAATTCAACCATTTGCGAAAATTTGTCTCCATGCTCTGCAAAATTACAATTTATAAGTCATCAGATTTGATTGAGGATCGAGATGAAAAAATGATAAGGCTTTTTGAAATTCAAGAATTTTACCTGTGCATAAGTCGAAGGCACATCTGCACGCTCGACACCAACACAAATTTTGCATGTCGTCGCAGCTGCCATCTGCAGCACAACTTGACCCACCCCTGAACCGAGATCGACAAACACATCGTCATCCGTGACATCAATCTGGTCTATCATTTGACACACAAGGTCATAACTAGTCTCGCCGTACACTTCAGGTGAAAACGGCTCATACTGGTTCAGCTTGTCAGGCTCCACCACTGCTTGGTTGTACGTCTGCTGAAGGATGTGACGCAACAATCCTCGACTTGGCTTCTTATTCAAACGCTGAGATGGTAAACTGGTACCTTTCTCCTGCAAAAATTAATGGTTAATTAGTTTTTATAACTTTTTTCTTAATTTTTTCTCAAGGTTGAGCAAAATTTTGTTTTTGTTTTCTTACCAATTGAACCAAACTATCGATCGCTCTATTGAATCTGTCGCAGAGATTCTTCATACTTTCGTAATTACGAGTGTCATAGTTGCACAATATATTGTTCTCCAGTGGCAATTTCAAATCTGGCAGATCCTCGCATACCCATCTCATTGTTTCAATGACATCCAACGCTCCATCGTGACGATCCTGAAATTTTTAAATTACATTTTTTATCCTAAAAAAAGACTTTGATTCTCAGATTTCAATGGGATGCTCGGGAAAATTTCAAGACACTCAATTTTATCAGGAAAAACAATAAAGATGAAAGAATGGAATGCGGGAACTTTTTTTATCTTCCTTGACAATAGAGGACATGGATGATTTGTAGAAGTTTGTAAAAGGGACAAAACAAGTTGCCCAACATAAATTGAGACGTGAAAAATTTGTACGGCCCGAAATTAAACTCTGTTTACCATTCACCATAAATCATGGAAAACAAGCATGACCAGTGTTTTCACTTTTACGATTTCGGAGTAGTCAAAATATTTAACTTTTTTTTCCAGCTACCGAAAAGTTTGAATTTATTCAACAAAAACCAGACGAGATGCTTGAAAACGTACATTGTTCACCACTTGTTCCACTTTTGTAAATATTGATTGGATTTTTATCTCGTAAAATAAAATAAACATCTGCAGAAAACTTGAATTTTCAAATAAACATTCAAGTTTTTGAATAAACATGAAAATTAAATTTTCACGTTTCTTACATAAAATTACACTTCAGAAAAACAACATTTCCTATATAATTAAAATTTCATTTAAAGAAAAGTATGAAATATAGCAATTGAAAACAAAACAACAACAAAATAAAATCGAATTTAAAAAAAAAGTGAAAACAATGCTTTGCAACGACCTACGGCAATAAAATAATTGATTAAAAACACAACGATTGCGAAACGAAAAAAAAAACGTGAACCGTGTGTATCCATCTGTCCTTGTTTACGTTGCACGAAACAACAGGGACAGAGCGATGCTCTCGACGGAACAACTGCTAAGACACGGAGGCAAACAATGAGAAAAGCTGTTCGCAAAAGTCGCAAAATAAGGTGGCCCGCGAGGTCGACCTTGAACCCTCCCGTAAATAACCTTCCCCCATCATCACGCGGGGCGAGCTGGCATGAAAAGCCGCTTTGGCAAAATCAGCTGTGAACTGAAAAACGATACCAAACACGGCACGCGCGATCACATGCTCATGACACGATTGTAAAAACCAGAGATGAGCAAAACATTTTTTTTTTCACGGACACACCTTAAAAATCTGTCCACTCGTATCATCAAAATAATCAAAACAATAAACGTAAACAAATCGCTTAGAACCGTCCTCGAATGAAATTGGAGCGAGAGGGCGAATCGGAACGACAACAAGACATTGAACTCTGGAGGGGGAGAGGGGAGGTGCAGAAATGAGGATAATAAACTGACGCTGCCAGATCCTGAGGTAAGCGGCCACTGGTAGACAATGGGCTCGGCACCCGCGGGCGAATGCAGCCGGAGCTCTGCGCCGGACGCCATCGCGTGACGTAACGGTGCTGGCCAGGAACGACGAGCGACTACGGGGACGCGCGAGCAGTCGTCAACGAGCAGTGCGCCCCCGCTGGCACCGCGCGCCACCACGCACACATCAATCACTACGTCGCCAGGATCTCCTCCGCGTCACCTCGCTACAGGATTCACGCTCGCACGCACTCACGCAGCGACGACAAACCGCGCCGACCACCTCGACCGACGGACCACACGACGTAAGCCCGAGCGAGTGCCTCTGAAGGGGGAGGGGGGCCGTCATAACATGGCGCCCGCGAGAGAGCGACCTCTACCCCTCTCACTCTGTCCCGCTGGTTGGTTGTGTTGCTGTCCTTGTTGCAACGTGTTTGTCGCTGCGCGCCACCAGCGCCCTCTCGGTCAGTCTCCTCTATGGTCGCGCATGCGTGGCCGGAGAGGAGAAAGAGAGAGAGGCACGATCGCACGCGCGCGCCCCGAGAGAAAAGAGAGCGCGAGAGAATAATTGCGCAGGTGGATCGCGCGAGAGAGAGAGCGCCGCAACTATTTTGATTTGGAGAGCAGGAAGTGGGTGATCGCGGTGTCGTCAAGGGGGCAGGGGTGCGGTAGCCGCGCCATTTTGCCGAGAACGATCAAGGGCGCATGAGTTAGCACGCCGCGATAAGGGTCGTCGGTCTCTCCAACCACTCGGCAACGGGTCGACGCATTTGCGACCTCATGCCGGCTTTTTTGTCCCGCCGGACTTTCGTACCCAAACAAATTCAATGTTGTGCAACCTTTGCGAATGTCAATTCAACATTAAGGTTCAGCTATTAATTGTTTAATAACAGTTAACAATCATTTTTTTTAATAATTCTTATCATTGTTTTATTTCATTGTTGTTCTTTTGTTTACTTTTATATTCATGCTTATTATTAACTTTTTTAACTTGTTTAACATTTTTTTTTATTTATATGCTATCTTGTTTTCAATTTTTATTTCTTTTAAGTTGGAACTGTAATCCAGCAGAACGGGACAACTTTTCTCTCCGGTAATCATAGAGGATTACTTACAGTAGAATGTAAAAAAAAGGGGGGAGTGATGAATCATTGGATTTGAAAACATGAAGACATGAAAACATGATTTCTGTCACGTAGGCACCGCGATAAGGACGAGAAGTGTCAATGTCACGAGCGCAACCCTTTATTTTCTTCTGGCCCAATTGTGATTGTCCAAGGTCCTTGAGAAATGACCCTAACCTATAAATAGTCGAGTAACAACGACTAGCAATAAACAAAAAGCAAAAATAAACAACGTGTTTGATAAAAGTTGGTGGCGCCACCGTCGCCTGAAACACCTAAAGGCAACAACGGAAATCAACAGTTACCACTTGCGTGTGATGTCGAATGTGCGTGGGCTCTTTTGTATTTGTAAATAAAAAGTTGGTATCAACGTAATTAAGTGTTTATCGTGTAAATAATAATGCCGGAGGAGTTAAAGTTGGACCACCGGGCACGCAAACGCATCAAGGAGGTGAAACGCAAGGCCAGGCCAGGTAAACCGCACGCTTAACGTACCGCCTTAACCTTTTCATCGTCAGGACTTGGTTTTGTTTTTTCGAAACGGCCGTTTTACTTACTTTTCTAGAACTTACGACACCTCGGGCTCACGAGAATTTCAAAACTTGATGCCATGATGTGAATTCAATGATAAGTTGTGTTAAGATGTATACGTTAAGACAGTGGAAAGTAAACGGAAAAACAGATTTTTGTATTGGAAAACAAACAAGAAGTAAAAAATTAGTATTGTAAGTATTTTGTTGACGTTTTTTTTTCTTATGTTTGCAGAATTAGCGGATAAGGTTGCTTGGACCCAGCACAATTATCACAAAAACTTTGACAAATTCTGGGACTTTGAAGACAACGTCGACAGAGTGATCGAGAACGATTTGACAATAGATGAATTTATTGAGAGATACGAGAAACCTTATAAGCCTGTGATAATACAAGGTGTTCAAAATGACTGGAAGGCCAATAACAAGTGGACGATGGAGGTAATGTTTTTTTCGTTACCGTTACGTAACTCTTGTTAAGTGTGTGTTTAGTCTATGTTCTTTTTAACTGTTTTTTCTTCGTTTTTTGTTGCAGAAACTGGCGAGGAAATACAGAAATCAAAAGTTTAAGTGCGGCGAGGATAACGAGGGTTATAGCGTTAAAATGAAGATGAAGTATTATATACAATACATGCAAAACAACGAGGATGACTCGCCTTTATATATATTTGATAGTTCCTTTGGCGAGCATCCTCGTAGGAAAAAGTTGTTGAAGGATTACGTAATACCAAAATACTTTCGGGATGACCTTTTTCAATATGCCGGAGAGCATAGAAGACCACCATACCGGTGGTTTGTTATGGGACCTTCCCGATCGGGTAAATAAAGTTTTAATTTTTTAATGCAACTTAAATAATTTTGATTTCATTTTATTGGATAGAAAATGAAGATGAACATTAATTTTGACTCAATATAATTCATATAGGTACTGGAATTCACATAGATCCTCTAGGAACGAGCGCATGGAACGCGCTGATATCAGGACACAAGCGTTGGTGCCTTTTGCCTACAAACACGCCACGTGAATTGTTGAAAGTGACTGCAGCTGAAGGTGGAAAGCAACGCGACGAAGCTGTTACATGGTTTTCTGTCGTATATCCTCGAACAAAACTGCCAAGTTGGCCAGCAGACTGCAAACCAATCGAGATCCTTCAAAAACCAGGGGAAACTGTTTTCATCCCGGGTGGATGGTGGCACGTGGTTCTTAACTTAGACGACACCATAGCCGTCACTCAGAACTTCTGCTCCAAAACGAACTTTCCTGTCGTCTGGCATAAAACTGTATGAATTGTTCAATTAATTTTTTAATTAACATTGTAATCTTTTTCTTTTGTAATATATTTATATAGATCTGAGAATGATTTATTTTATATGAGAATTGAATAAATTGAATAAAACTTTATAGGTTCGTGGACGTCCAAAGCTGTCGCGCAAGTGGCTGAAAATTTTACGAGAAAAGGAGCCTGAATTAGCTGCAGTTGCTGATAAGATTGATGTGAAAGAGGACACCGGAGTTGCCAGCGACTCATCCAGCGACTCATCGAGCAGTTCTTCGAGCAGCAGCAGCAGCAGTCAATCGGAAGATAGTGAAAACGATGACAGTGGCCAAGAATCACTAACGGCCCGCAAGAAGAAAAGGTGGGGACGAAATTCGTTTTTTCTTATTTAGCAATTTGTTTTGTATTTGAAATTTTAAATGTTACTTTACATTGCAGAAGAAAAATCGACAACGGCCAAGCCTGACAATGTCACGATCCCTGCCAATACCAAGACCTCAAAATGTACAGTATTAACAACCCACGATTCAAGTTTGTACTACGACTTCGTAACGTAATTATCAACGCCTTTCTATTCATGAGGAAATGAAAGCTAGATCATGCCAAATCCATTCCTTTATTTTGGACGACATTGTTGATAAAGATTTTAAAGAAATACTTTTATTTCAATTTAAATTTTATTGGTTCGAAGACAAATTTTCTTTTATCAGTGCTTACTTTTGAACAATCAAACTTAGTTTATTATTTCTTTTGGGAGTGTAATTGCAATTTTTTCTCTCGAGTTCATCACGGAACCTGTGCAAAATGATTGAACACTATTTTCTAAAAGTGGAACTGAAGATTTTTGCAACTTGAAAACAAAGTGATTGTAATAACAAACAAAAAACTGAATAAATAAATAGTTTTCAAAAGTACAAAATATGATTTTATTGGTATCATAAATGTATGTTAATTAACATAGTTTTTATCACAGTTCTTTTTTAGACTTTTCCAGCATCCAGAACGAATCTCTTCCAAAGATTCGTTTTCTTTTGTGCGATTTTCCGGCCTTGAATTCCTTTCATCTTCGGGTTTGTCTTCATCCTCCTGGCCATCTATTACAAAAACGAGAGATTAGCATACAATCAAAAGAAGAGGGCAATAAATGTCAACTGAATGAAAGAAAACAAACAAAATAAAACATTCTGGCAGAAAATGGAAATCAAAAAGAAATTGAAAGAAAAGTCGATGTGATGTGCTCAAGATGTCGAAGTCAGAACGAGAAAAGGAAACAGAGACGGTCGTAATCGAGGCAAGGATGAGATCAAAGTTAGAGCACGCAGCTGTCGGTTAGGATCAAAGTATCATCGGACTGCGCAAATAATCAATTACAAAGTTATTCAAAGATCATGAGTCTGCCGGACACAATTTGCGATTATTACGCACGCAATTCGATCAATACAATTTTGTTCTAAGATGTGTGTGTCTGTCAAAGTTAATGCTTTCTTTTATTTTCGCATTCCAGCTCCTTCTTCGGTTCTTATAATCATCAATCCACCACTGGCATATTTTTGTCAAAGAAGCGAAGAAGTGTACACGAGGAAATGTTTATAGGACTGACTTTACCGAACGCTCGCAGCGCATTCGCAGTGACAAGGGTACGTCAATGTTGGGATAACGATTTGTCTCGGTTTTGTTATCACAAGCGAGCTCTCCCTCTTAGGATTCACAAAAGCGCATTAAAATTTTGTTCACTTTTTTTTTCTTGAAAAGTACAAATGAAATATCAAAATGCATGGTGTAATCCCTACACCATAAGAGGAGTTTCGGTTTAATGATTCGGTGCTGGCACGACTTTTTTATGATTACTTTTTTTTATTAAATTTTAATATGAAATTTTGTTTGTGTTGGCACACAATCGAAATGTCAAACAAAAATTTCGTGCCAGCAATGAGCGATGAGCACTTGACCTTCAATCAATAGCAGTGCCTGTGAAACGATGAACAAATTTAAACAAGTTCAGGTGGTTCTCTTGAAAAAAAAAACACTTCGAGTTTGCTTCTTATCAATTTTAAATTGGTTTTGAAATTGCATTTTTTGTGATGTTGAAGTATAACATACCAAGAGAACTACCCTAAGGACGCACGCAAATATTTTTTTTTCTGGTTTGGTTGGTTTTTTGTAACATACCTTTTTTGATAGGCAAAGAGCGCAAACGCAAACGTAGCACGCTATCCGGTTAATCGCCGCATTGAAAAGTTACGTCGCATCGGTACTCCACAAAATTCATGATGACATCCTTTAAAAACGCCTAAACGCACTCGCACGCTCATGTTCTTCACATTTTGATCAAACAATACTCAAGATTGAAATACAAAAATGAACAATGAAAAATAATAAAACCAAGAGAAAACAAAAAACGAAAACTTATTGAACATATTGAAATACCTGAAAAAATGGAACAATCGTTGATAAGGAACATAAAACGAGGCCGAGGTTTACAGAATTTGTCATTGTTTATTTAATTTGCAAAGATACAATATGTCTTATGGAAAATGATATTCATTGTTTCAAATGAACAAGATGCTTAGTTACTTAATGTCTAATTAAAACAAACGTTGGATGGAGAGAAAAAAAAGGAAAAGTAACGATCAAACAGAAAAATGGTACTTTACATCTTCTCTTATTGACTCAACTAATAAACTCAAAAATTAATCAAGCATGGATCTTTTACTCTGCTAGGTGATCCTCTCATTGAAAAAAAGCGGACTTGACTCCCAACTCGTACAGTTGGACAGACAAAAGACAATGTCATCAGTTCTACAAAACAGTTAAGACTAACAATAAAAAGTGACGAAGGAGTAAAACAACAAAAAAAGGAACTGAAAAAAAAATATATGTAAGTTTCGATACAAATATTTTTCTTGGTGTGATAGTATAAAACTGTTACATAATTTGTTTCTTGTCAATTTTTTTTTGTTTTGTTAATGTAATTTATCTGTCAAACTAATGGCTATGGTTCACCAATTGTCCGTCTCCTCGTGGCATGAACAGCTTTGAACGTTTACAATGGATGTACGGATTAGACTCGATACTTTTTTGTTTTTGTTTTCTGTCGTAAGCGAATTTTTTGCCGTCTTGTTTGCATCAAACGCGGGCTCGATTTCAGAGACATCGACGACTATATTCTAGGTTCGCTTTTTTTGCCTGTCGATTACTATTCGCTTTGGTACGCTTTTATTAGTACCTCGGTGGCATTGCGTCTGCCGGACCTGGGAAGCTAAAAGGTCAGAAAAATGAAAATCGCTGCATTAATGTTGATTGCTTCTCGCATCAGAAGGTTCGGATCAAATTTGTCGGCAACAAGGACGAAACTTTGATTGAAACCTCCCGGGATTCTCAAAGTACAAGATGTAATGCTGTGGACGGTAGGGCGCGCTCGCTCGCTCCAAATCGCTCGCACAAAAAAACGTCATTACTACTGCTGCGCAAAAAAACTTCACCCCTTCTTTTTATTTTCTTTTATTATCAACTGGTCGCAATTTTTCGCAATCACCCAGAGTTTGTTTCATCAGAATGACCGCTCATTATAGATGGCACCAATTGAAGCTGATAGAATTGTCAAGTTGAGATTGAAAAAAAAAGAAAAAAATAATGTCTCCTCTATGTCTTCTAACTTTTGGATAGAGATGAGAGAATGAAAGTTAAAGAAAGAAAGAAAAGAAAGGACGGACGACAGTGCCATCTACAACGTTGAAATACACGCTCGCATCGCAGCCTCGCAAAAACGCCGGAGAGGAGATTGTCTTGCACAGTCATTACACCTTGTTCTTTTACATAACGATCTAATTGTCGCTCAGCGTGTCTTCCGCTATTTTTATACCGTCAAATGCACGCACCCGAGCCGATAAACAAGCAAAAGATATCAAGTCGCAACAACGCAGAAAAACTTTAAGCACAAATGCGTTTTCAATTGTATAAAGCTGTTTGAGCGCAATTCCGACAAAAAAATTAGATATATCTTTCCATTTAACGGTTACCCGGATTGTTTTTTTATTCGTACTCTCAAACCAAATAACGAATTCAAGAAATCAAGTTTTCAACTTACCGGCCAGCACCGCGGGGTGGAGCGTATGGATCAGGTCGGTCGTAGCCTTCAGAATACCTGCGAAACGAGATCCAAGGTTTACTTTTTGTTTGGCAAGCGTACAATTTATGGAAAAGAGGAGACCAAAAATGAAACAAACCCGTACCCAGCGCCAACTTGGTAACCACCGACTGGAGCAGCGCCTCCTGGCCTTCTGCTGAACATGTCGGCCTGTGGTGGTCCCGTATTGTAACTAGGTCCTCCGGTATTGTAGGTCGGTGCTCCGCTCATGGGCCTGTTCCAAAGGGAAAACAAAATGATCAGTAAAAAAATTGCTTCGTTCAATTTCATCAACCTCATTGAGAATTAAATTATTAATATCTTAAATTATTAATTTTATAAAAAGTTATTAAAATTTCAAGTACAAAAATAGTATAGTAAGAACATTTAGGAACAGTACATTTCATACCCGACGTCCGAGTATCCGGCACCGTAACCTCCAGCAGCAACTGCCCCACTACCATTTCGCATGGGACCGGCTGCTCCGCGATCATAGTCGTTTCTGGGCTGGTAGTCGACGCGACCCGCATTAAAAGTATCCGTACGGCCGTAGTCCACTGGACCTGGGGCACCCCGGTTAAAGTCTCCTACCATCCCTCCACCGACGCCTGAGTAGTCGCACACTGTTGGAAAATAATCTAAAATAGTTTCTTGCGTCGAGCATTAAAGAATGAAAACTCTTTTTCCTACTTATAAATAAATTATCAACGTAATTCTATCTGTCTGTTGAAAAATTTTATAAAGTTTATAAATTAATCGTTTATTCTTTAAACATCAGAATATTATAAATTACACTGTTTTACATAATGTATAAGGTGACTTAACATTGCAAGAGTAAAATTACACTATGCATCGTGTAATTAAAAAAAATGACGATTAAAAAAAAATTCTCTAGATAAAATATGTACCTCCTCGGCTGTAATCTGTTCTAGCACCAAAATCGGCAGGTCTACCATAGTCGCTCCGGCCGTAATCCGGGGTTCCCGTGGGACCGTAGCTGCCAACTGCTCCCTGAGGACCATAACCGCCTCCCATGCCTGGTGCCTGCGACTGATAGCCGCCCATCCCACCGCCTCCGACGTTCTGACCATACGCTCCGCGATCGGAATAGCCACCGCTGAAGTCGCCGCGGTTGAAGTCGCCACCGCCCCGATTGTAGTCCTGATAGCCTCCTGCAACACCACCTCCAGTAGATCCATCATAACCGACAAGTTGTATCGGAACGACTGCAAAGCACAACAAACAAGTTCCAAGTTCATCTCTCAATCGATTTGATTCGGTTTGATTAAAATTTACATTGTCGTCTCGATCAAAGTTATGCGACGAGTTTTCTTTTTCTTTTTTCTCTTTTCTTAATCAAAAAAATTTTTTTTTATTTTATTTTATTTTATTTTTTTGAAAAGTTGAAATTAACTCGTTTCCGAAATAGATAGTTAGAACGATCGCTTGTTCAAGATCGTTATGAAATGAATTTTGTGGTTGTTGAAATTTGGAACAAAGTTTGATAACACATCTGCTTCGGGATTGAAACGAACCGACAATTCAGACTACAGTTCATTATAAATAACCGCGACTTGCCAATAAAACTAAAATATTGATACGTGCAAATTTTAATGAGCTTTGTCACTAACCTCGATGCGCCGTTGGATTTGGTCAGGTGATGGA
Organism: Trissolcus japonicus; assembly: GCA_030522925.1. NCBI lineage: Eukaryota > Metazoa > Arthropoda > Insecta > Hymenoptera > Scelionidae > Trissolcus > Trissolcus japonicus. The sequence continues at coordinate 79,389 of JAPYZS010000032.1, forward strand.
AAGCAACGACAGACACAAAATTGATCATTCATTGTCCTACTTCACTCTTTATCTTTTTCTTTTTTTAATAGTACCAGAACAATATCAATGTCTTGATGCTTTTATTTTTTTTTAATTTTTAAACTGTTTATGCTTTTCACCACTTAAAAATAAGTCTGATAGATAAAAAAAATTGAAATTCTATTCATGACAAAATATTAATGACGAAATAATGAATTTGGTTTCATTATAATGGTCTTTCAATCTTACATTTTAAAATAACCAAGTTATAACGAGATCAGAAATGACTGAAATTGAATATTTATTATCGTAAGATAAAAATGAAAATTGATTAAAGTCGGAAAACAAAATTGAAATTAATCTCTAATTTATTAACGTTATAGGTCACGTAAGAACTTGTTGAAAACCACAGTTTAAATTTTTTAATTTTGTAAACTAACCAATTTAATTTAATTCAAAGTGAAACTAAAAAAATGGTTGTTTTATATTTTTAAAATCATTATGATTGTTAGTTTTTTTTAAATATTGTTGTACCAGATCCAACAATGCAAAGAGATGAGCGCTCTGAGCGAGCAACGTTTTGTCTCTGTGCAAGCAACGAACCAATTGCATCGTCAAAACTACCCATTAGTCGCGGTATTCAACAAACCTCTCCTGTCGGTATACGGACCAGGACGAGCGTCGCGGCCTCCGTCTCGGATTCCTCTGCCGCCTCTCATCGGGCCGCCCCTTCGGTCATCTCTGCCTCGCGGACCACCGCCTCTCGACTTCCCGGTAGACTGTTCCACGTTGATTGTGGCGCCCTTGAAATTCGTGTTGTGCAAAGCCTTGATTGCCATCGCGGCCTCCTCCTCACGCGCCATGTGAACGAACCCGTACCGGTGCATCACATCGCACTCGGTAACCTCGCCGAACCGCGTGAACAGCGACCTCAGCTCTTCATTCCGGCAATTTTCTGGCAGACGTCCAACGAAAATTTTGGTTTTTCGCTAGAAAATTCAAATTTCCGATCAGCCAAATTACATTTCATCTATTCATCCAAATATAAAAAAAACAAATTTAAAAAATTGATATAAAGATGAATTTATAAAAAAAACATAATGAATTGATAAACAGACTCAAAAAAGTTAGAATGAAAATAAAGATGTGAAAATTAAGTTTGTTTATAAGTTGAAAAATATGTTGTGGTTTTTCAGTGTTGCCTTCCAGCCTTACCGGAGTGTTGGACGCCACCATTTTCTGAAAACAAATAATGAGCAATGAAAAATGATGATTTGAAAACAAGTCGGAGGGATATGTTTGTTTTGGGTAATTTTTTTCTGTATCTTTGAAATCGACCATATTAAAGATTAAAAACAAAAATATGGTGTCTGTTCAAGAAAATTGCTCTAGCTCAATATGTCGTCAAAACATCGCGCCACTTTATTAAATCGATAGAGTGTCGCTTTTATAGAGCAGGCAAAAATCAATCCTTCCTTGACAATTCGACGAATAAGTAAACTCGTGTTGCACGTTTTATTTGTTCTGGAATGTCTATACTTAGATAAAAACTATAAAAAAGCGATAAGACGAGTAAAAAAATAAAACGTGCAATAACAAATAGAGGAACAAAAAGTTGAATTTTAATATAACGCGAGTAAAACAAATAATAAATAAGGTAAATAAGTGATGTGAAAGTACGTTTAAAAAATGTGGAATTTTTCTAGATTGTTTCGGAGTTGAATTTTTGATGGAACCGGTGCTTGGCGTTCCCAGGCCAACAGTGGAAGTGTCCGAGTGACGAGACAAGTTGGCGTAGGCTGCCGAAGGTAGCACGAAAATGGGCGCAAAAATGTGCACAATTACTTACGTATGTGTCCGTCGTCTTGGCGAAATTAAAGGAAAACTAAAAAGGGAAAATCCACCGCTGCACGCCAATCTTTTTGTAGGAGAGTAGACACCCAAAGACAAAATGGCAGCCAAAGCCAGCCCGAAAAGAAACGCCAACGAATCCGAGTTGAGAATATTGAGATTTTAGGAACACCGGGTTTCAGAGGCGTTCAAAAAGTCGTGACTAGAAGCGCTGCCTGAGAAGAAAACCAGAAAACACACCATGATTGAATGGTAAATAAACAGACGAGGTGTTTTCCTGCATTTTTCTTCCAATCCACTTTTGAAAAAAGGGTTTGATAATAAAAGTAATATAAAAGAAATCGACAAATATCTGCTAAAATGTCTGGACCGATGGTTTTATGTCAGTTGTGGATGGGAGGGGTGAGTAGATTGGAATGTTTTTAAATTTATAACCTAACTAAGGGCAATTGTTTGTTGTTTGCAATAGTTTGTTTAGAACGTCGAGGTCAACAATTTGTCTCGAACTTTGTTATGTTAATAAATTTCTTATGAAACTAGGAAATACGATCATCATTAAAAGTCATAAGAAAAAAAAAGCAGATGAAGTTGAAAACTTAAAAACTTTTATGTATCGAGTTTTGTTGGTGGAACTTTGTCGAGGTGTAGGTAAATTTTTAATTGTAAACAGTACATCTGAGCTGAATAAATGTTTAATACCGACACGATTTAATGTAACAGCAAAGAACAATCGTAAAATTCCTTTAGTTGATTTTAAGTAGTCTTTTTTAAAACATGCTTGAACATAGAGGTGAGGTTAAATTTGTCTTTATTCATGGTTGAATATTGTTTATTAAACAAACAAAAAAAACACCAATATATCTGAATTACGTTCTTACATAATAATGTTCATATTTTGCAGTTGGAACCTTACATGACGGAAAGTTTTATTATGAATGCTTTCCACAAAATGAATGAGCAACCGCAAACAGTGAAAGTGATGAGAAACAGATACACAGGCGAACCGGCAGGTTATTGTTTTGTCCATTTTCCTACAGACGAAATGGCATTGGACGCAATGCACAAACTTAATGGAAAAGTTATTCCTGGATCAAATCCTGTAAGTATTTAATTTGTAAAAATATAATAAAGAATTGAAATTGTGGAATAGTAATAACGTGATTTGTCTGTTTTTTTCTCAGCCTGTAAGATTTCGTTTGAACCATGCGAGTACGACAGGAAAACCGGCAGCTGAGCGTGAATTCAGTATCTGGGTGGGTGACCTCTCAACCGACGTCGATGATTATTCCTTGTACAGAGCTTTTGCAGCCAAATACAGTTCCATCAGAACGGCTAAAGTTATCCTGGACAGTTCTGGGTTCAGCAAAGGTTATGGTTTTGTCAGATTCGCCAACGAGGAAGAACAAAAAAATAGTTTAGTTACAATGAATGGGTACAGGGGTTTGGGTACCAAGTCGTTGAAAATTTGTAACGCCGTTCCCAGGCCTTGGAGCAAGATTGCAGGGTAAATGACTTTTTTATGTTTGAAAGTTCAATAAATATTTCAATAATTTATATTAAATATTTTAATAAGAAAAGTATAAATCAAAAGAAAAAGAGTTTAATGGGTTTGATGGTTTGTAATTGCAGGTCAACGCCACCTCAATCCACAACTGATTACACATCAGCAAATGTTAGTTCAGAGGCTTACAATTATTATGATACTTCGTCTTACTGGAGCAGTTACAGTGCTTGGCAACAGGGTTACTATGACAGCGAACATCCCACGGATTCGTATAACAATTATATGTCAGAACAAAAGCCCGAAGAGGATGACTTGGAACTCGTTGGTGAGAACATACATTTTTAATTGAAAAATTATTGTTTTATATATTTATTATTTATTCACTTTTTTTAATACTGAATACTGATGCGATCATCTTTTTAAAGAACATTCTGTCGCTGTGGATGTTGAAAAACTAAACAGAGAACTGATGGATCAAGATTACAATCTGTGGGATGCCTTGGAGAGTTCAAAATGGATGCCATGCGATACTTTGGATTTGTGTTATTAAGTTAGTTTAATTCTTGATAAGATGAGTTTTGCATTTACCTAAACTACCATTTATTATTATTATTAAAAAAATGTGTGATTCACGATTGATTTTCAGCTCCAAATAATCACTTCTTTTCTTAATAATTATTCATGTTTTATGAATATTTTATTATTAATTTGACCTTTTACTATTAAGAAAATCAAAAAATATTAAAACATACAAACATTCTCGTTTGCCTTTAGAGTTCCTGCACTTTTTTGATTTATGAAGATCTGAACTTCCAGCATTGTAGCACCCTTTTATATTTTGATCGCGAGTCCGCGCCACTTTCAAACGATCTCTGCACAAGCCACTTCGCTGTCTGTTGTGCTCCCTGGGGATTCATTGTAAGCAATTTTTTCATAATTTTTCAGTAACAAAGGGAATATTGAAATAAATTTTATTCCATTATTTTCATACTGTACAGCGTAGATGTATGAAAATATATTTTCAAATAAAAAAGGTAAACTACTACATTCTTTGAATATTAGAATGAATAAAAAAATGTAAATAAATGTAGTGATAGCAATAACTTTTACATTACACAAATTTGCCAGTATATTTTAGAAATAACACAAATCATTTAAAATCTAAGATACATTAATTATGCGTCGCATGTTTTAATTCTTATTTAAACAATGAGTAAACGTCTTTGTCTTATTTTAAATCAATCCGAGTGAAACGACAATTCCAGTTATATTTCGTGAGTTTATAGTAAACGCAAATTCTTTTGTTGAAGCGGTATCCCCACATGCAACTTCACCAAGTTTTATTCTCTCAGTGTTATTCTGCCATATCATATATCTCATAAAATAGACAACAATGTTTTGGCCACGGGAATGGATAATTTGTTTGATTTTACGCCCTGTACATTCTGGTATTTCGTTTTGTATTTGTCGCCACGTCAAAGAAGACAAATTCGGCATCAGGGCCAGAGCAGAGGCAATATTTTCATAATCAATTACTTGGTTCTCATTACAAACGATAGTCAAGCTTTGCAAATTTTTAATTTCATCTTTGAAATTCATCTTCATCGGATTTATATGCAGCTCAGTTAAATTTGGCAGTGACTTCAACACTATTTCCAAGAAATAGCAGTTCACTAAAACAAAAAAAAAACAATTATAATTTATCACATTTTAGAACGATACTATTATCAAAAGAAAAATGTGAAACATACGTAATTTCAAAGCCTGAATGGAACGGCAATTGTCAGCAATTTTATTCGATTCATCATCCCATAATGTTAAACGACGTAGACTCAATTTTGTGTTGATAAAATTTGGAATCATCCATTTCAAATCCTCTTCGAGCATTACAAAGAATTCCTCAACCTGTTGGAGCAGGCATAATTCTTTGATAGCGTTTTCGTGTTTTGATACTGCTTTTGTGATTATTGAAGAAATATCGTCTACTGATAGGAGTTGTAGATTTGACAACCGAGGCTGCCTTTGCAAAAACTGAAACAGTTGCAAACCGCATTTATTAAAAAAAATTGTCTTTAATACAATATTATGTAAATTTGGTTTTTCAACAGTTAAATATTATACCTGTAATATTTTTTGCAGTTCCAAATTTTTCATCCTTCCATTTAAGATCAATACGATTTGTTCGAGGGTGTTTGGCAACATAGATATGTAATCGCGAAAAAATAATTTATGATCATCTGGATGACTGCTACGAAATTTGAAAAAATTCAGAGGATTTACTCGAAAAAAATTTTCCCATTGGTTCTTTTTTGCACCGCAGAAAGAGTTGATCTTTAAAGTTTCTATACTCTTTGCTTGTTTAACAAAGATGTGCATCAATAATTTTTCAGTTGCTTTGTTCACTTTGATGCAGTATTCAAAGCGTCCAAACTCAACAATGACATATTCATCTTTTTTCTTTTCAAATCTATGTGTATTAATCTTTGCGTACTTTAGTTTTGGAGCAACTAACGTCAAGAGTTGTACGAACTCAAAAATATCTAAAAACGCCAAATGTGGTATCTCAATTCCTGGATTATTAACACACGAAAGAAATAATCGAGACCTAACTATGTCATCATAAGTGAATGTTTCAAAATCTGTGCTGTCGGCGGCAAGCTTCCATGATGTATGGACTAGTAAAAAAAAAAATTTTAGTAAGAAAAACTGATATATACATATATTAGAGAAGTCAATTTATCAAATATGGAGTCAATTTGTATATCACCTTCTGTAAATGTTATCCATTCCCTTGGTGAGAGATATCGGAAAATGTGGCGTAAACAATCGGTGTTTAGAATTCTTCTTTCTTCTCTGTCAGCCATCTATGAAAATTTAAAATTCAATTATTAAAATAATAATGTTCGTTATTGGTTTGTTCTTTCATACAACCGCAAAAGTATTTTACCGTATTTCTTTTGTGTCAAAATCGAAATATGTTTTTTCGAAGATACCAAACGATACAAATTCTTCAATAGATCATTTTTCATCAAAAGAAGTAATTTCGAAAATAGTTTTGTTTTTATCTGTTTAATGTAAATTTCCACTTCGAAATAAACTAAACTAAACTCAACTAAAGTAAACTGAACTCAAAAAAACAATAATGTTTCATTAACCAATTCCAGTGATGGCGTACAAGAAAGAATTAAGGCGTAGTTTCACTCAGAGATCTGAGTGAGCGATCGGAGCTTCCAGAGCACTGTAGCACCCTCTATAATTTGATCGCGAGTCCGCATAACTTTCAAACGATCTTTGCTCCAGCGCGCTCTCTGTCGATTTCCTGGCGTATGAAGAATAGAGCTTGTGTTCTTCAGAGCCACTAAAGTCATCATCATCACTTCGCTGTCTGTTTTGTTCCCTGGGGATTCATTGTAAGCAATTTTTTTATTATTTTTCAGTAACAATGGGAATATTGAAATAAATATTATTCCACTACTACTTTCATACTGTACACCGTGGATATATGTGAAAATATATTTTCAAATTTATTAATAATATTATCTTCAAATATTAAAAAAAATTAAAGAAATTTACGGTGATAGGAAGAAATAACTTTTATATTACACAAATTTATTAATATAATATAATATATTTGATATATTTTAGAAACAACACAACTCAAAGATATATTCAACTCAAAAATTATATACGTTTCATGTTTGAATTCTTATTTATTACACAATGGGTAAACGCGTGGTTAGCGTTTTTAAAAAATTATTATAATTTGTTAAATTTTAGAATGAAACTATTATCAAGAAAAAAAGTGTAAAAAAAAAAACATTGACGGAGATCAATGTGTAAATGTTCAAACTCTTTTTATCACTATACCTCTGAAAGAGGGACGGAACCGGAAATTTCAGACGATTTCTTGAGCGAGAGCATTCAAACTGTAAAGTCACTGCAAAATTGTAGAAATTTTGATTTCCGTAGTTTCTGTTTTCTTTTCGTTTCTGGATATGATAAATATACATTTTTTTTGTAGATTCAATTCTAGAAAAGCCGCGAGTTTTTAATTAGGCCGATAAAAAAATTAAGAAATTGCTTTGAAAACTGTAATGTATAAATATTTTGAATAAGAACGTTAATTTACATTTTGAATAAAATAATAAATAATGTACTTGACTAGAGTTGTAAAAGTTATAAAAAAATTATATTTCTTATAATAATAGGGATCCAGTCAAAATCCAATCAGAAGTTATTTATAACATTTTTGTCTTTTGATTTTGTCCTTTATGTAAAACTTTCCTTTTCGAACTGAACTAAACTCATTTGATCATCAAAACAATAACGTTTCATTAACTCGGACGGATCACTTTTTGCGGCATAATTCAAACTTACAGATCAAGAAAAGTTGCACGAAAAATACAATAAATATATTTTCAATTGCAAAAATATTTAATATTTTGAGTATTTCAAGGTTTTACTTTTTTTATATCTTTATTATTGAAAAAGGGTAAAAAAAAGAGAAAAAGAGAAAATTGGGAGAGGGTGATAAAAGATCAAACAAATGATAGTGTAGATCAAAAGCACTTTATTTCTCTTATCTAACATATAGGTACTTTAAATTTTGCACTCATTCGTTATTATCATACATACACGTACACAAACGTACATTTACACACATTTTCAAATGATCGCGAAAATATGTTCCTAGCAGTTATCAGTTTAACACTTTGAACTGGCTTGTTTGTGAAAGTGGGATCAATTGATGTTTCGCAAGAGTTTTTCTTCTTCACGGGCACCGTCTTTGGTAAGGTTTTATCAAGTCCCGCTTCGTTCGAAACAGATCAATCAAAGCGAATGGATGTGTATTATATACAGTTTCATGTGATCGTGTGGTTTTTGAACTTGAAAATGGGCGAGTTTCAGTTTAACAGTAATCATTTTTGTCGCTTCTCTTTTTTTTTCGTATTTTTACATCGATTTCACTTAAAAAGTATTTTTTTTAACGAATAAAAAAAACTTTACCTAAAAGCAGTCTCGAAATTACACTCTTAAATTTAAGTTTCACAAAGACACATTGAATTACTGATAACATCAATAAAAATTACATGGAAGAAATTACTTGGAACATAAGTAACAAGACAAAAAAAATTTTTCATAACAAATCGGAACACAACTTATGATTGGAATAAAAATTTTGCACAGTGTAAAATGCAATGAGTATTTTCACTTGTAAAAAAAATTGTTTGATTAAACGTAACAACAAATTTGACCAATCGAAAAAAATGATTGGGCTACAACATATTGAACACAACATTGTCAATCCCGTTTCAGTGGAAATGATTAAATGCAATTTAAGTTTGCCCCTTCGGTTCCTTATACTTTTTCGGCTCACGTTGATTAGCTAATAAATTCCTAAGCTTAATTGTTCCTTAATTTAAATTTTAAATTAAGAAAACGCAGCTCTTTCGTACGGTAAAAAAAGCATTTGTCACTTGAATCGGACAGCTTGCCTCTACAATTGGTAAAAAAAACTACGATTATTACAAACAAAAATTTGACATAACTAGTTACAAAAGAAGAACTAATTAAAATCATAAATAAACAATAAATATACAATCTTAATTAAAAAAATGGTCGATTTTCAACAAAGATCCATGCCTCGGTATTCGATTTGCGCACGTAATGCAAGTCAATTTATTTAATTGTAAATTGCACAGCTTTCTCACGTTTATGTTAAATTAGACCGGAAATTTAAAAAAAATACGTTTATCCCACAACCCATACCATTATTTTCTCCCATTTAAATTCATTTTTTTTTTTTCATTTGAATTCTGCAGCATGAGATCGGTCAAAATTCATTACAATGAAATCCATCGGTTGGTGGGACAAAAATGGTAACCCCTTGGGAATGATAAAATTTAAACAAAATTACACGATAAGCTCAAGATTGCAAAAACGACGATGACAAAATGTTTAACACATTTAATTATCTCTCTTTCTTCAGACAATTATGTCTGTTTTCAACGAATCAGTGATTCAAATTCACTATTTATTCACACTTATACCCACATAGCTGAAAACAATTGCAATTGATATCAAAGACCATACATGGACCAAACTCTTCGAACTACTCGGAGTACTGGATCGCGTCGCTCTTTTCTTCTTCACACCGTTTTTCTTTCACTCTCTCATTTTTATCTCATGCACTCATTTTTCTCTCGCTCGAAAAATACATTGTTTATGAATGAAAAGTGTCAATCAAACGAAAACGAATTCAAGGACGATAACGCCGTTCTACTTCACTGCAGTTTCAATGTATGCTATCTTATACATTACATCTTAAATAAATACATATACTTTTTTTTGTACTAACAAATATTGCATTGGAAAGGTGAGCGAAACAAGAGAAGAATAGGCTCGAGTACAGCTGTGTATCGAATTCGTTTTCGTTTGCCATGAGAAATAATAATGTTCTGTCATGTGAGTGTGTGTATGTGTGGGAGAGTTCGTGTGCTCTATAAATGCCAGCGATTAAGTAAGCACATCCTCGGTCTGTGGCACCTATCTGACATTAACATTTTTTTCCTTGTCGTTTGAATAACTTACAGCAATAAGGCTAGCCCACCTTGATCTGTCGCCAGACCAAGGTGAAAATTAATTACTTCTGTACATATATCGTCCGCAGTTCTCGTTCACGGTGTCGAATCTGTGTATTCGACATTTTTCACATTAATTCACTCGATCAGCTGCATGCTCCCTTGTTTGTTGTTTTTTTTTCATCTCAAACTTATAATCTTACATGATATACTTTTTTAATCTACGTTGTCCTGGAATATTAACTTCACGTAACCGGGAGTTCCCTCCAGTGGTACCGCGCAGAATGGACAGATGGCAATGTAACCGTTAGTTCCGTGCGGTATCGGAACTTTTTCCCAATACCTAAAAATTATAACACAAAAAATTAGATTTTTTGTTGAATAAGTTAAAATTTTTCATTTAAAAAAATGAAATGGAGTGGAATAGTGATTGTAATTTAAACTCGACGACATACTTGACTGTTTTTTCTGTTGCCATGTGACCGCAGGGATTGAACGCGTAGGTCGGCGGACCGATATCGACGTAGAAAGCAGGCTCGATTCCCATGCATAGTTTAACTATCGGGCCGGCGACCAAGCACATGGGACACCTTCTCGTAGCTTTGTCCTTTTCCTGGCCCCAATCGTGGTGGCCTTGAACGTGACCGCACTTTAGATACACATAAGGTTGCTGCTGAGCCGAGTTGGACGCTGCCTTTCGTGGTATTACAAGTGTATTCAATCCGACCGGACATTGCGGCCTACCTGCATTTATGGCATCTACTAGTTCCTCTAAATCGTGCTTTGTCTGCAAAACGTACCAATTTATCAACTTCCATAAACTCAATCAAATATTACAACCAACAGTTCTCATTACAAATTTTAATTTGTCATCTAGTCTTCGTTAATATTTATTTTTTATTCAAATGAATTTTGCCTCGTTTGCGTCTTGATTACAAAGTTAAAACCATGAAGTTGAAATTACAATGTTGAAATTATACAAAGTTGAAATTACAAAGTTAACATCAGATTGAGAAACGACGATATAATCGTCTTCAAGATCTAATCCGATGCCTAATCTGGATTAGGTCTAAAGGATTAACCGTGTTGAATTTTTGAGTCCGTCTCTCTTCTCGCTTGAAAATTTGCATGCAAAAATCGTGTTCAATCTGGCGGACAGAAATCGAATCTTACAGGTGACTTGGCGAGTCCCTCGGCCGACCTCCAGAGCAGCGTTGCACCGCAGAGATCAATGAGTGTTCCATCTTGCAGAACGTTTGTCTCGTGTTCAACGACGTCGCCTTTTTGTTGCGCGCTCCTGCTCTCTCGCAACGAGAACATGCCGCCGCCCACGCTCACTTCGCGCCAGTAACCGCTCTGTGCCTCGCCGCCGCAAAATTGACCCCGGGGATGCATTATTAACACTCCGTTTGTCGTCAGTCCGTCGATCTCGCGATTCTCTTGCCACTTTGTCGCCTTTTCCTGCAATCACGAAATAACAAGCGTTGATGTCACGTTCATCTCACTTAAACAAATTAAGCACGTTTGTTTTAATTCAAGTCAATAGGTGGGGTTAAAATTATCCTTATCTTGTTCTATTATCGAAGATAATTTTACCGACTCTAGTTCAAAGTGAAACAAGTCCATATCTCTGATAAAAGTATTGTCTTAAGCTTTCAGGGGTCGTTGAACTTACACCTAGAGAAATGTTTCGTTTGCTGTCGAAGCCAGCAGCGTAGATCTCAGCGATCCTGGGGTCCGACCGGTTGGCTAGGATGCGACAGGCGAACCTGCTGATAGTGCTCTGCGCCATCTTGCCTTCGTTTGCTGCAGATCCTTCTCTTCCGCCTGGGTACGTGTCCATTACAACAAAATCGATGGGTTCTTCCGAGGAACGACCGATCTGTTAAACATAGTTCAGCATTTTACACTAAGGACAGAATTTTATACTTTGTTTTTTGATTTGTTTTGTTTTTTTTTTTTTTATTTCAATTTTAACTAATTTTAAATTTTACAACAAAATTTGTCTTGTAAGAATGAAAAGTTGAAATTACTTGAAACATATCCTTGTTCTCATCCTCGGTGTACTCCACAATCACAGATTGAGTTCTGGAAAGGGTGTACGAGATAGAATGATGTGGGGCGTTTTTGATGGCTTGAGATGTGTCAGAATTTTTAACCACGTAGTGTTTGAATCGTTTAACACCGTTGGCCACCGGCCTTTTGTACAGCACGAATTTACTTTTCTTCCTATGCCTGCTGCCATTTGGTGGGAGGTAACCATTGTACCTGAAAAAAAAGGAAATGAAAATAATTAGCACAACGTTGATTGGCATTGTCCATCGGTTCGAACAATTATTTTAGCAATGATAAATCAAGTATTCTCAAGTATTTTCAAGTGCAATCACATAACACGTTTGTCACTTTTCAAAGTGGAGAGTTAAGTATCGTGTAGTGCAAATTGGATATGCGATCCTATTATGCCCAATAAAATTAGGTCGTTCTATCTATACTTGAAGAAAGCACCGAGTGTTACAATTCTAACGACCAAAACAACGTCCAATTGGCCGGCTCGTTGCGCGAAATTATGACGGCGCGATTAGCAGTAATTGGTCTTATATATTTTTCGTGCCAATTACCAGTCGGCCTCTTCAAGGGACAAAAATTGATGACCGTTGATAACAAATTTCTCGTCTCCCTCCCGATATGAGTTTCTTTTTTCTCCAATCAGAAGTTCATTAAAAAAAAGGAAAAAGAAGAGCGTAGTCTTGTTTTTATCCACTCGGATAGTCAGCTCTTTAATCGTCTATTGCTCTTTATTCTAATGCTCGATTGTAAATCATAATCCCACTTTATTATGGAAAGTTCAATGTCGGGAAAGTGGAGCACAGCCGTTAGTCAAGCTGCTTTGACAAATTGTATCAATTTCAAATTATTTGTCAATCAAGACTAATGGCTCTTATCATCTCGTCACTCTCACTCATCATTCATTTGATCTGAAACCTTCTTTTTTTCCTTCTCTTCAAATTAACGAACACAATCAGATTCAATCCAATTCATTTGTTCGATTCTTAGGGGGGCCAAATTGTTTTTCAATCAAACGTTTACCCCAATATGACTAGTTCTCCATATTTCACCGGTTCCTGTTTTTCGTGATGATGGCTGTGACTGTGCTTTGACTGTGCTTGGCTGACAGTCTCGCCCTCTTCTCCACGAAGGGGACTTTCACTGCTACCACCATCGGACCTGAAAGTAATAAACCAATTATTCAGTCTTTAATGTCAAATTATCCCAATTCTACTTTCTTATAATACTTTAATAACAATATCTTGCAAGATTTTTCTTCTCGTTTTTTTTTATATATAAATGACTTTATTTTTTGGTTGTAATTAAAGTGTTGAAATCCAAACACTTTCAATCTCAAAACCGGAAAGAAATAAAAAAAGAGAGATAATTTTCAAACACGAAAACGTTTCAGCTGAGTACATTTTTGGGACGATTAACAAACCGTGATTCATGGACCGTTCTTTCAACTCCAGTCAAACGCCACATTAAGGACGAATATTAAACGGGAATTCATATCCAGAATTAATAATGAGGTTGGCTATTAATACAGCTGTGAATCTGCGATCAGCCACTTTGGAATGATTAAAAATAATTATCGGTCCGAGCGTGGCTTCTTTTTTTCTTTAATTTGTTTGTTTAACGTTTATCCAGTTCTCTCATTTTCGACTGTTCGGACTTATTTTTAGGATAAAAATGTTGTGCGGAGGTTAAATAATCTGGAGCGACGCGGCAAACACGATTACAAAAATAACCGTTAGGCAAATCGAAATGTTTCTACTTTTTTTTTTCAGTGGAAATATAAAATTCCTACACCGTGCGCGAGGGGCTTGCAATATTCGTATCGCTGTATCTTATCGTCGGGATGTCGTTTTTGTTTATTGTATGTTGCATAATATTGGTACTTGTCTATTGTTTCTCAAGGTTTTGCTAATAAGCAGACCTTTTGTCAATACCGTTCGATTCCGATTTGAAAACGTAATCAAAGTTCGATTAAACATTAGGTATACTTCTTTAGTTCGCTCTTTTTTTTCCTCCGAAGTTAATCACTTTCTCATTAATGTAATTTTTTCCGCCGGTACTGAATTAAAATTAATTTGATTTTAATTTTTCAACCATCTTAGTAACAAATTAAATTTCACCGTCACAGTGGACGTTTTAAACAAGTTTCAACAAGTTTGTTCTTGTTTCTTTTTTTTTTTTTATTTTCACCGTCTATTTTTGTCAACTCGTTGTGTCATTGTCCTTTGAAATTGTATCGGCCGTTGAAAAAACAATAAAATCAACAAAGTTATGATTTCGCTTGGATTCTCAGATGACAGACTGGGAAAACCCGTCGTGACAACTCACAAGCGAGCCGTGTGGCGTGCTTCGCGACACAGATTTACGATTTATTTACAACGAACGTTGCTGGTACTGGCAATTGCGTACAGGGTGTGTGTGCGCACAATAACGTAAACAATGGGACGACGAATCGCGTGGAAAGCATCAATAACAATTAAAGAGAAACCGCACGTTTGATAATAAACGACGAAATCATCAAAAGGAAGGGAAAAAAGAAAAAGGAAGCGAGGAAGAAGAAGAAGCCAAACGAAAAGCCTCCTTCTTTTTTCTTCTCTCTCTCGGACGGATCGTTGCGTGCGATCGGCGATCGATAAAACTCTTTGTCAAGATAATTGCTCCGACCGATTCTTTCCTCGATTGTTGCGAAGTAAACAAAAAACGGGCATGATTTTTTTAAATTAATAAAAACAATAAGAGCGAGAGAGACAACAAATTGCATGGATTAAGGAAAATTAACGCGGATGCGAAAAGTTGACAAGGACGAGGAAGAAAGAGAGAATAAAAGGAGGATGCGAAGAGGGTGGCTCTGCTCACCGAATGACCATTGTCGGATCCGTGTTCGAGGGAATTTTGCCGTCACACTCGACGGGAGCCACAGCGGGCGAATGTTCGGGAAGCGCGCGTTGTCGTCCGCGGCGCTGCGCCTAATGGCCGGTGCAGGTTGGAGTGGTTGTTGTTGTCGCGGTTGAGGATGACGTCGCGCGCGCAAGTGGAGCTGCTGCCGCAATGCGCACCCCGCGACTCGCGCCCGGCCGCGAGCACATACGTCAAAGCACGCGAGTCTCTCGCCGACGAGCTTTCGCGTTCGCTCGTTTTCACTCGGATGCTCTCCCAAACGCTCGGAGATAAGCCGCGGGTTTCGCGTCGCGATGCTTCAACAACTAGAACGACGACAGCGCGAGCAACGGTAGATGTTGTAAGGTCTGCGCGTGCATGGACGTGCGCGATACAAGAACGCCCCGGACGCGCGCAGATCCCTCCTTCTCTCTCTTTCTCTCTCGCTCCTTCTTCCTTGGCTGAGACGTAGCGGCCATCTAGATGGACAGCTGTTGGTAGTAAAATAATCCGTGCCTACGACGAGTAGGTGGCACTACCAGTAGGTTTACTATGTTTCCCATTGAGTGGACTTTTAAAAAACGCGTCTCTCTCGGAATCCATCGTAACGGATCACGTAGTACCCGCATTTCTTCGACTATTCCAGACTATTCAAAACAACACAATGCTATCCTTTTGATCCTCCCCTTTGTTGGACATCCGACACCTTTTCACGGGAGGAGTTTCGTCCAGTTTTCTCTCGCAAGGAAACCTTAAGGTAGTTCTGGTAAAATGGTCAAAATTATTTTTTTTCAACGAACAATTAGTTGCAAATGTTTATATGGGTATTTTTATCGCTTGTTTATTTTATATGGCTGATAAAACTTTTTTAATTTTTTGCAAATTTTTGAATTTGTTTTGTTGTATGTTGCATACATTTTTTTTTGTTATTTATTTGTTAATTTATTTATTGATTAATTTATCAATCAGTCGACAGATTCTTTTTATTTATTTTGGTTGCATATAAATTTGGTGGGAAAGATAACGCCGTTATCGGCATCCAGACAAGTTACAATCTTCAAAAAAGTCAAATATAACATAAATACCGACATTCTCAAATTACCGACTTTCTTATCACGATCAATAACGATGTACATAAAAATGCATGATACAACACTTATTGAGATATGGAGAAAAATGTTATCTTTAAACTTTAGTCTGACTCACTTTTTTTTTTGTTAACATGGAAAAAAAAGCCCGGAATCAGGCGTGATTAAATGTATTTTTATATCTGTTGGGGAAAAATGAATGATTATTGATGTCAACAAGATACAAATTTGCTTTTCCCTGAAAAAAAAATCAAAAATAAAAAATGATTGATCACGCGAAAATGTCGCGACATAGGGATGCACACGTGCTCAAAGCATGTTTTATATCTGTCAAACGTTCTTACAAAAACTCTTCTCTATTTTTCTAGTCCCACTTTTATGATCTAAATTGTGACCGGCTTCTCTCAGGTTACAATCTGGAAAGAGATGTTTTTAGTTTACAAAGATCTAATGAAAAACAACACAAACATCTCAACTCAGAAGATTACAACAATATTTTATAACCGCGTCGTTTATTATTTTTGTTACATCGTTTCGTAAATGGCAATTTTATCTTCTGGAAAACCGCGAGTCGGGTTGAATTTACACTTTTATTCCCGTTCCTCTCCTCTTTTAAATGTACATAATACATCCCACCTTATGAATTTCATCGTTTAAGATCATTTACTCAACGTGACTCAACTCTAAATTGTCTGATTTTCCACTTTTCATACTCTTTCTGTCTGTAATATCTTGGAGCAAACATCTAACTGACTTTCTAATGACAAAATTCGACAAAATTCGTATGTTGATTTGAATAATTAAGAATTATAAAAAAAGGTTATAATTATTTGTTTATTCACAACAATGACAATTGTTCCTCTATTATGTTTGATGCGCGGTTTGGTCCATTGGATTATAATTTGATTACAAGTATTATTGCCATCGACAAAATTAATTGCCACAAAATCAATTACTCACATTGTAATATTGTAATTAGATAAGTAGATTAAACACGTCAAAGAGAATTTTCATTGATATTAAATATCCCACTTAGGGCGATTAATTCGAATTTCAACAAATTTCACTACCAACATCTTGAATGTTAAATGTGAGGTTTAATTTTATTAGAACATTCTAGAGAAATTTAGTTTTTCTTAGTTTGATTTTCAAGTACAAAAAAAATGAGGGAAAGGGAGGTAGGAGACTACCAGTTAGTTGGTTTTTCGTTAACAATTAACATGCAAACGAGGAAACCGATTAACATGATCACAGAAAGAAATAGTACGAAGGTTTTGTTTGCTTTGATTCGTCTTTTATTCTTATTCAACCCCTGTGTTTCCGGTCGGCATTGTTCGTGGCAGCTTAAAAGTTGATCATATCTTGTCACATCCTATCAAACATACTTGCCATAAATCTTTTTCACTTGCCGGGTGACAAATGTTTGTATTGTCAAAGATAAATGCGATCTGATCACTCCAATATGCCGTTTTTTAATGCCACTTATGCTAATTTATTGTTTGCAATTGACAATCCAATTGGTCTGGAACATTTTTTTTATCTAATTGAAATGCTAAAAATTTTAAATGAGAAATAAAGAAAAACATGAAAAAGAAAAAAGAAAAGAAAAGATATCTAAATTGAAGATATAAAATTTGCAGGTATAAAATGTAGATATAATCAAATCAAACTCGCGGTACAAATATTCACACAGTCGAAATATCACAAGCAGTTTCAACATTTCGGTTGCCAGTAATCAAATTTATAACTCGATTCTATATTGCCCTCTCACGTTGAAAATCTGGGATACATTTATTGTGGTTTCAGATTAAACAGATAAAATACTTGATCACACTGCTCCATTCAGGTTTGATGTATCGATCCCAAAACAGATAGTATTTCCCTAATAATCCTATTCAATGTTTCAGATTGATATCTCCCAATAATTACGTTTAGTTATTACCGGTGGTGTGTGCTTGGACATCTCTCAGATCGACTGATTGTTGTCCAAACATTCATCTTCTTTATACCCCCATCACAGGTCATAATGAAACATGAGTTTATCTTTGCTCATTCTTAAATTTAAGGTCCAACTCTCGGTCCAACTTGTTCTGAAATAAAAAAACAAATTTGAAATAAAAAAGATCTGAGAGAAAAGAAAATCGGAGTACGAAACGAGAAACCAGATTTTGGTATTAAAAAAAGGCAAACATTGTTAGTAACCTTGCATTCCCGAGTAGTTCAAACTTATATCCGGTGCGCATTCTTTCTGCATTTCTCAAATTTTATTTCAACGAAAAGCTTGACGAAGAATTCCAAGTAAAACATCGACACTCTATCAAACCCGTCGAAAGCTGAAAAAATACGAAACCATTTCTTTGAGGTGTTTCCTTTAACGAGTCAATTCCTTTATAATTCGCTTCCTGTCCTGTGGCCAGACAAAGACAGCGATAGTTATTCGGCTGGACCTTTTTGTACAAATCCAGGCTTTCAAAATTTTCGTGTCACCTATAGCGGCACCTGAAACGAACATTTTTTTTTCCTTAAAAAAATAAAATCAGTGAAACTAAAACGAATTTTTACATACGTAATACAAATGAAAAAAAGTAACTGACACACAGCGGCTAAGCGCCTAAAATTCCAATACGGTTGATTGCATTAAATGAGATCTGATTACGTCAAGTGGAGAATCCTCTTGATATTTCAGATAAGATACTCGTGTCTCTGCCCGAGAAAAGGTCACGAGCATTTTCCTCGTTTGTTCGGTCGAATTAGAATGAAAATTCGTCCTTGTTGCGACTTGCGGGGGTGCGGCACAGATCTTCTTATTATACATTCACTCTTGTCGGATTTACCTCGCGGAAGAACCTAAAATAAAAATATAATCCTTTTTAAATCCAATATCAAGTTCTTTTTTTTTTATTATTTTTCATACTCGTCGTTTGTTTACATTTATTTAAATAATTTATTCACGTGAACGAAAAAGAACAATCAACAAGTTGCTTATTTGCAAACTTTTATTTACATATCCAATTACATATTCGCGTTGAAGTTTTTATTTACTTTTCATTTCATTTCCGTGTTAACTTTCTAAAAACAACAAAAGTACAATTAAAAATGTAGCTACAAATAAATGAACAAGCTGTTTACAAGTTTATGTACATTCAATTACCTTTCGTTTTTATTTAGAATTCAATTCTTTTTTCGTGTAAATGCTCTCTTTTCTGAACAACAAAAATACAATGACAATTAAAACAGAGAAAATAAACAAATTGTTTACACGTTTTATTTACATTTCCAACGTTATCAGTGGTCATGTCAACATTTTATTTTGTTCATTTTTTCATTTGTTTCAAAGGAACGAATTAATCGAAAAAGCGATAGACTGTCAGGGGTAAATTTAAATGAAAATGTAACTGAACGTAAATGTAACTAAAGCATTGGAAGTGAAAACGCTGAAAACCGAATAGGCAGGCGAGACATTAAGCCACCCCCCGTATTCGCACCCCTGATGGTCAATAACCCAACTATCTCCTTTAAGCGATATCACACTTTCGCCGCGCGCGCCATTCGAGCCGGCCGCGAAAGTGGCATATCCCAAAATGCCACGAACGGTATTATTTCTCATCGGGGAAGCACCGGGCAGGTTATCTATTACGAACGAGCGCCTATACCAAACAGAGCAAGTATTCAATGCAGGTGCTCGTTCGGATCCAGAGAGGGTGGCATCGAGCGATTCGCTCGGCGCCCCTCGAACCCCTCGCGTGCACAAAATCCTCTACCGACATCTGTGCGCGTCGGCAGCTGCACGCGCCGACGGTATCGTGACGCTGCCGCCACACTTTTACATTCCTTTATCCCTCCGGATTTCAATATCATTTTTCCCCCTTGCTTAATTGTTACCTTTCAGATTCTAATCAAAAGTCATTTTATAATCTCGCAAAAAAAAAATAAATGAAATAAAAAATTTTGAAACTGAAAATTCACCAACTAATCGGGTGTAAACAGTAATGACCTTGAACAAATAATCAATATGGCAGGGGAAACATTACAACTAGAAAAAGATGTGTGAAAATTTGCAAAATTAATTTGAACGTCTGGATTTGTTTTGAGACGTTTGTTTACATATTGGGGAAGGTTTTGTTTACAATGCGGACGCTTTTGTTTACGGTGCGGAGTTTTGTAAACAATTGCGAAATAGGATAAAGTGTTCGGGAGCAATTGATTGAAATTCGAAATAGTTTTTTGGAATCGCACACGCGAGGGGTTGTAACGCGCACGCGGGCGAATTTCGTAGCGTTGCGGTCGGTCGAGTGGAGGAGGCAGACGAGCGGCAAGATGGCGTCGCGTAGGCCGTCGGCTGTCGGCTTTCGTGGGGAGGCCGCGGGCGATAGTATGGATTTGGCCGCGCGACGCGTAGGCTCGCGCGGAGCCCGGGCCGTTGATGTGCGCGTGATGTAACGCGAGTCATTGGGGAAAAAAGAAGGGAAAGAAAAAGTGCCATCCATCGTTCCGAGATCAGTGACCTTCAGCCATGGTGGATAACAGTTGTATCATCGAGGGAAACGTCAAATTTCGCGACGGCAAAAAGGTGAGCGCGTCCGCCGGGTAACATGCACGAATTCGCGAACTTCATCTGCTCCGACATTCTGTTTTTCTACTTTCATTCATTCTTAAAACATTTACTAACTCGTTGTTTACAATTGTCAAGGTCAAAAACTTCCTAGTTAAAATTCTGCACAGTGAAATTAAATTTTTCTTTACTTTTTATTTATTTATTTTTCCCTCAAACTTTATTTCTTTCTATTTTTCGAAACAGCAAATTCCAAATTTCTATTAATTTCAAGCCTCAATTTCGATTCGAATTGCGAGTAATTCGGGCCCGACGTTATTATCATGCCTCTTTAATTCATTGTTTACTCGCATCTCCAGAGTGACCATGAAGTCTTGAATATGCATGACAAATTTTATGCGGAGCATCTCTCGTCTGGAGGTGCAAAAATGCGGAGCCGGGCTCGGGCTATATTTTTGTCCCGGAAAGATGTTCGATTCGGCGCGCGTGCTTCTTCGCCTCTTTGTCCTGTCGCTTTTGTTTACCCTGCCGGCGTCTTCGTCGGCAGCCCCACAGCCAGGGGGAGGCCCACCAATCACTGCGCCGAATAAAAAAATGACAATTCGGCGCTATCGTTATGTCACACCGCTGTTTATTTATTCTGCCAAGTGTCCCTTGCTGATTATCTTGCTACCCGCGCTCCTTTGACATGTTTATTACCGGCCAAACACTGGTATACACGAGAAAAAAAAAACATTGGGCTTCGTGTCAATTTATCTTTCTTCAATTAGTTGCTTTGATTAATATCACATCATGTATCTTTTTTTTAAATAATAACTTAATGAAATTGCGAAGAATGATTCAAAAGATAAATAAATAAAACAACAACAACAACAATAATAATAATAATAATAATAATAATAATAATAATAATAATAATAATAATGAATATTTGTTTTTGTTTTTTTTTTGCAGTGGAAATCACGATGGTGCGTGATGAGGAAATTGTCCCCAGTCGCAGGTAAGTTCAGCGTAAAATTTTCGCTCGCAAGTTTTTTGTAATTCAATGTCCCAGCATATTACCGGGGACATTAGATGCAAATGAGATAAGTTCATTGTCTTTGATCAATGCTACTGGCGTCGAGTGAACGACCCTAATAAGAAAAGAAGAGACAAAAATCTTGAATGAACTTTCTTGGTTTTTTTCCTTTTTGGCCTTTTCGCCGGTCGGCTTGATAAGCCGAACTGATTTGCTGCATTATTCATCGGAGTTGCAATTTTGAATGATTCTGCCAAACGAGGCCGTAATTTTTCGACAAGCAAGTCTGTTGGTCAACGTTGATGTCAAACACCGACAGCTCGAGTGTATCGTCCCAGCTCAAGTCACACACTGCCATCGATTAGCTAATTAATCGGTGGCATCAAATTCGAGATGAAAATTGACCAAACATTGTTGCATTCAACCAATCTGGCATGGGTGAAACGTGAATAAATAAAATAAATTGAATAAATACAAATTGGATAAATCAAAGAAATAAAGAATAGATGGGCGAATAAAAGATAAAAAGATTAAATTAAAAAAAAATTAAAAACTGAAAAGAGGTAAAAAGAAAGTGACCGGAAATCGTTTCAAATATATCATCATAGTTGGACTTAATTATTAATATGAAAATCTCTGAGATTAAACGTTGGTAATTTTGTTTAATGAGAGGAGCTAAGTATATAAATTTTTCTTTTTCCTTTTTCATTTTAATCTCAATCATAAAAGTTGATTAATTGGATGAAATTTAAATTGCGATGGAGGTTTTAATTTATTTCAGGTCCCCCCCTCGATTTCAGTTTGCGCCCTAACGCAAAATTAATTACTACGCGACTTTTATTGCTGTTTATTCAGCGGTCTGACATTTGAGGTTTCGCGGAAACAGATGTTTCGGGGCTGGAAAAACAGAAGGTTGGAAATTTCACGAACGGCACCATGCTTAATGGCAGGCTGTGTCACTTGGACAAAAGATTGAATAATCAATCGACACGTGTGCCAATGCATTTTAATCACCGGCATCAGTATCAATATTCAAACGTTGTAACTGCACTGTTAAAAATCTATGAACCAAACTCTCCATGCTCGTAAACGTTGAACAGATGTTTGTACTCGACAATGTAAAAGCGTTCATAATTGGTCAAAGGAAGAAAAATTGTCCCGCAAGTAAGTTGAGAAGTTAAAAATAAAACTGTCCGCTGATGTTTTTAACAAATTTTAAAAAGTTTGTTGTTTTTTCTGTCTTTTTTTTTAGGTATTTTAGTTTCCTTCGAGAGGCAATTTATCAGGATGAAATTCGTCCAATGAAATACGACGCCGATCTTAATGAGATATCAAATTCTTCAAGACATTTGTCATCGGGGACGCTGATACACAACTCGATTTCACGGCTGAGGATTCTAATTACGTCCCCTCCACTTTTTTATTATCATAATTGAAAACGACCCGAGTTGGTTGAACAATTGATATTCAAATAATTCGCCACAAAAGCGGAAAGCTCGATGATAATTTAATGAAGCTTGGGAGAGATCGAGAGATGTCTTCTTTGACATCGTACTTACCTGGTTACAATGAGATTTTTATCTCCACGACCCGCACTCTCGTTTTATTTACTCGTTTGCATGGGGATTTTTGCAAAACTTTGTGTCGTCTCAATCCGCTTTTTAGCTTTCGTTTAATGTCTTTAATTGCTAGACGAAAGTGGAGTTCAGGAAGGAAGAAACAAAAAACGAAACAAGCGGCTATTAAATCCACATTTAGCTGCGCTTTTACTTAAACTTCCACTGAACTATGATTTATGATTTTTAGATCCCCGACTTTTGAGCGTTCTGGAATTTGAATTTATGCGACACAATTTTCGGAGCGAAACTTGTGGCCTCTATTTATATATCATCCTTGTTATTTTCTTTGGGACAAACTTGGCTGCAGATTGGATCGAGCCATTTTTCAAATTCAATTGTAAATCAAGTTAACTTGTCCGTTAACTTGAGATGTTTGTAATTTTTGTTGAACAGATTTGGAACAAAAAGTGGGAGGAAATAACTGAAATTGATAAAATCAGTGAGTTGTAGATTGAAAAAGCAATCATCCAGATTGGTTGGAGACGATGGTTTATTAAACCGGTTAATTTGGCTGAAAACACGTTGACGTAGTGGTGTGTTTAGTTAAGTCAGTTTACCTGAAAACAGGTCATGGTTAGTTAGACCAATTAGATTGCCCTGAAACAGATTGTAATTTGTTACTTTAGTTGAGTTAACGCTGTGGACTCTGCTGATTTACAAAGTTTACTTTGCAACATACTTTGCGTTCACCTATGCAGAACTCGTTTGGAAGGGAAATGGGGATAAAAAAAAGGTGGAAGAAACCTGCGAAAGGCAATTTCAACGCCAATAAAAGTCCAGCGTGACGCAATTAATATGCCAGATGTTTTATTAATCGGCTGACGATTTTTATATAATGCCGAGATTCAATGTAAATTTTGAGCATTTAAAAACTTCCTGCTTTGGCGATTGTCATTCAAAAAAAAAAAATGAAATTGCACTTTTAAAATAAAGCTCGAACACTTTTCTATCCATTTTATTATAACATTAAAAATTCATCAAAGAAGAAGGATCTAATGTTTTTTTAATGTCCGTGAAACATCATTATCAAGTAACAAGTTTTATAATTACAATCTGCGGGACGCGAGTAAACTTTCATAATAACGTACCAAGCTGGAATGTATAATTCCAGAGATCTTTTTTCAGTCGCATCTAACGTTACCCATTATTTTTTGTTTATCAATATGATTTTTCCCTCTTGAAAATGATATTCTATCACGTATCTCCCGATGTATATATTTATATCTTTCGAGGTCGTTACTGTGAATAAGAGATCCGAACTTAAAATTGCAGACTGCTTGCATCTGCAACTTTATGGGGATTGCAAGGATAGGTACAAACAGGGTCAGACGAAAGCGTCATTGAGCTTACAACATTTTCTTGGAGTACAAAGTGGGTTCACCCTTGACAAGGAATCGAACACTATTGCCATAATCTGCCAGGACGTCACAGTCGTGCTTGCTTTTGATACCAGGGAACGTCTTATACAGTGGCAGGTCAAGATATCTAACAACCTAGGAGAAGGTAAACCATTTAAAGCTTTAATTTTTTTTTAATTTTTTCATTATCTGGAAAGATTCCAAAAGTTATGTTGGACGATTCAAATTACACTTTCAATTTTTAATTTTAAGAAATTTTGTTATAATCATTTGGCTACTGGATATACTTCTATAAAAAGTGTCGATATTTTAATTATGTTTATTAAAAATATATTATAGGAAAATAATTGTTCGACCTAATTATTAGTTTATTTTAACTTCATTGTTATCATAAAGTTATAAACTCAAAGTATATTTATTAATTCAATCAAGTTAGTGAGTCACGTTACAAGATTAGATATTAGATTGAAAATATTTTACTATATTCATTATATTCCTTACAATACAATCTTGATTATTTATATTTATTATTTATAAAGAAAGTTAATAAATAGATGATAAAATAAAATGTAACAAAATTATTAAACAATTAAATAAATCATCCAATTTTTCTATTTGGTTCCAGATCAAAAACTTCTCATTTTGATATCATCAGCGCCTTCCAAGGCAAAATTGCCAACCGGACCAGCTTACCTCCACATTCAGGACTACCGATTTTGCATCGCCGTGGGCGTACCGCCGCGACTCGTAGGTGTCTGGGAGATAGCTCACCTGCGTCGCTACGGCGTGATCGAGGGTCGATTTTGCTTCGAGGGTGGTTCTCGGTGCGGTCGAGGCGAGGGCCTGCACGTGCTCAAGACCGACCAAGCCGAGGAGATCGTGCGAACCCTCCACCTGGCCGCCGAAGGCAAATTGGCTACGAAAAAAAGAACCGGTCGTTCCACTGCCGCCGACCTCAACAGCATCGCCCCGGACAGCCCGCGAAGGCAATTCTCTCGGTCGGACACCAGGGTTAGTGACTGCTTTCACTCGACGCTGTTCAACGGGTCCTACGAGGACCACTCGGACGATTACAAACAGGAGGACTTGGTCATCTGGTCGTCAACAGAGAGCCGACAGGAGACCGTGCTCACGGAGCTCGACAACGATTACAGCAGGGACTCGGTCTCAGTTTCTGAAGAGCAGCAACACGACTGGCAACACATGTGCTCGTCGTACACGAGGCAACAGGCGCCGGTGCTTGACCGCTGTGCCAGTTGTATCAGCAAACTCGGCACTATATCCAAAAGCTCCACCGCTGCCACTGCGACAAATAATTCTGCCTTTGGTACGAATTTTAACAATCGCACAAATTTCTTGTTGCTTTTTTTCCATTTCGCTGTTGGTCCTAATTGGAATTTGTTTATTAAAGCAATAATTTTTGTTGATACTAATTGGGGTTTTTTTGTTAAATAGCTCTTTTTTTAATAATTGCTTTTTAAAAAGAACCGTTTTAAAGAACTTTCTTAAACAGAGAACTTTTTCAAACACTTTTCATTTATTATGAGCAACTTTGTAAAGTAATTTTTTTTTCTTTCAACTCTTGAAATGCTGCCAGGGTATAAATTGTTAGGAGGCAATCGATGCCGGCGACGCCACTTAGCCAGGACTCTATTTTGAGTGTTGATAATTGTGTCAGCAAAGTTATAATTGCGAAGATATGAAGTTTACGTGATTGCGGTTGCCTTCAATTAGCGACCCAGCGAGCTTTGGCACGACGGCGGTACGTAAATTGGCCGGTGCTTTTTCGTCGGCGGTTTGAGAAATAAAACCGTTGTGATTACAACTGGACAGGGCTTTTTGTTCGGGCCTCGATAATAAGTAATGTCGTTTCCCATCGTTGTCATTTTCGTTAGTTTTGCGTCGAGGTTTTATATTTCCATTTGTTTACCTGAACTGCTTTTTGGTTCGATCCTCTCCGATAAACCTTTCACACAAATTAAAAACCGCGGAACCTTATAAAATGATTAAAAAAAATTAAAACGGAAGTTGAATATTTGAAAGATAAATAAAACGTTTCCAAGTTATTTTATTTCGTACACTATTTGTATTTATATCTCGATTTATATTTCGCCGGAGCCAATTTGACTCTCTTTTTTTTAATTGAACGAAAAACCGCCTTTGACGGACGAACGCCTCTTTTTACGTATTTTTATAAACTCCGACTGTATGCACAGAACTTCATTTTCGATCGTATGACAAAAAAAGGTCTTGTCACGTTTGTTTCGCCCTGCGTAAATAACAACCAAAATATTTTCCTAGTCTAACAATTAAAATGTATAGCGAAATAAAACAAAGTGAAATTAACAATTGAAACATTGCGTTAACTTGGCACGCTTTTGTTTTCGTTATCGTTGCTCAGATTCTGGATTGCATTTTAAAGTCTACTTTCGTATCATTGAAATTAAATCTCGTTGCTCTACTGCAATAAAGTCTCCGAAAGTAAATTAAACAAAACAAAAAAATAAGGAGAAAAAAGTTGCATTTGGTTAAAACTTGTTCGAATTGAGACAAAACAAAAATAGAAAGGAAAAAAAGTAAAATGGAAGAAAAGGAAATGAAATAAAACAAAAAACCATGAAATAAAACATGAGACATTAATTTGGTATATTTGTTTAATATTTTAGGTAACAGCAGTCCGGAACCAACGATGAGTGCATCAGTGCACATGCCAAGCCGAGCGTTCGACCGTCTCTCCCTGTCTTCGTACAGCAGCAGCAGCCACGACAGCGACTACTCAGTGTCTCAGCAGGTCGATTGTCACGGCTGCGCTCAGCTCAAGTCGTCGCGTCGCTCGTCGCAGAGTCCCCTGGCTCTGCCGCCGCGTCCCCCGAAGCCGTCCAACAGTAAGCAGTCAATTAAATCGCCGATGCCTCTGCCGAACGCCGCGTGCGGCTGCCTGCAGAACTCGCGCAACAGCGCCACCTGTTTCGAGAATTACGACATCCCGAAGACGATCTACCCGCAGCGCTTGGCGACGGACCAGGCGGCCCACGTCGCTGCGCTAGCCGCTGCCAACAACTACGATACCCCGCGCAAGATCAAGCAGTGTCTGGCGATGCAGAACCCGAAGAGCAACTACCCGAACTATGACACGCCACAGGCGATGCAGCAGTGCGGGTGCCCGACGAAACACGGACTTAGTCGCACGCCGAGCGCGTGTCCCTGTCACAACGTGATGAGCTGGGCGGGATTCGTGTTGCCGTATTGCAGACGCGGCGCGGGTATCGAGCCGACGACGGTGACCGTGCAACCGGTCAAGTTGTCAGGCGAGGGCAAGATGCCCGTGGTGGACGCGAGCGCCGACATCATGATCTTCCACGACTCCACGCTCAAACGGAAGACAAAGTGCGTGGCGAACAACAACTACGAGAATGTCGAGGTGCACCAGCCGCCCAAACCCAAGCCTAAACAGGATTCGAACAACTACGCGAACATCGAGTTCGAGCAGTCGCTCAATCTCTATGAGAACAGCAAGGATTTGAAGACCCAGCCCCAAGTCCAGGAACAACAGCAAGTTGAAAGCGAGCCCGAGCAGCAGCCAGTGTGCCAGAAGTGTGGTCATATTAAGGATTCTGAGACACCTTACACGACGTTGGAAAATGAGGAGGATAGTCCGAAGAAACAAAATCACGCGCTGCCGCATGTTTTTACAAGACTAAGTAGTGCTAAGAGCTCCAGCAACCCGACGCTTTCTCGTTCGAGCCCCCTGGAGGGCACTCGTAAGCGATCCGACTCAGAGTATCGGATCCCCGGGTCGGCGATGCTCTCCAGTCCATACTTCCGACGCCGTCTCCTCAGCGATACCCTCGAAACGAGCACGTTGCTACGCAAAAGGTCGTACTCAGCCGAGTCGACGCACTGCTTCGACAAAGAGAGCAGCCAGTCTTTCGCCTCGTCCAACCCGGCGATCCATTCGGAGACGAAAACTCCAGTTGAGGAGCCCCAAACCTGTCCGGTCAAGCGCGAACCTGTCCAGTCTATCAAAATTCGACGGTCCTCCTCAGTGCCATCCAAGTCGGGCCACAACCGCGATTCCAGCAGCAGCAATGATTCCGGCGTGAGTATCATCGCAGACATGGACTTTGGCACCGACTGCTTCGAGAACAAACAGAAACCTGTCCCGCGTGTCAACGGATACTCCACCCCACTAAAAAACAACTTGCCCGGTTGCTACCACTCGAGTCTTCCGAGGAAGTCCAAATGCACCGACCCGCTCCGGGAAATTTCTTTTCAGTTTCGCAAGACGGACGTGATGCCACCCAAATCCTCTTCCGCCGAGCCCGACATCCTGCCCAAGGAGGGAAAGACCTTCAGCAGCCCAGAAGCCCCGGCTGTACCCTACGTCGACTCCCGAAGCACCAGCAGTGGCACGTCCGACATGTCGGATTACATTGAAACTCTTTCTTTGTCATCGCACTCGTCCTCTGACACACCGGACAACCTCAGGTGAGCATGGTCGACCTTAGTTGAGCTTACGTTTTAAATCCCTTTGATTATTGTGGTTATCAGAGATGTACGAAAGTTGGGCGGAGGATTTTGATCTTGATGAGGATTCTTGGAATTTGATGGTACCAGTTGAATGTGATGACTATTACAAGAATCGGATCGAGTAATTATGTCGAATTACTTTGTTCCCATCCATAATGCAAAGACTCTCGAAGTTGCGGGAGCGTCAATTTGCATCGAGCGCAAATTCAAGCTCGGACAAACTTTTTGGAAAGTGCCAAGACAGAGGGATGAAACATGACTTTAAATAAATGATCCTCATGATAAATTATCCAGCAACTGTTTGACGCGAATGGGAGTTTTTTGTTTCAAGTTCAATTCATTCTGCCCTGACGGCATTTCTCACACACGCCCGATGGCAATTCATTTTTTCGTCCAATTTGTCTAATGTTTTTTGATACATGAAATTTATTGAAACAAATTCGTCCACATTTGCTGAAATTCACGCAACGTTGATTCGATTTCTCAGGCAAACTCGGTTAGTTTATTTTTTTTATTTATTTTCTCCTTTTATTTTGGTTGTATAAAAATGCGAGTAAAATATGCAAACAGAAAACCTAGTTAGATAAAAAGAAGTGAACATCGCAAAAGGGGTGGAAATGGAACTTTGAAATTATTCTTTATTCCAATTGAAAATTGAATATCATTCCGGGATGCACGGAATCAAATCCGAAAGTCATGTTTGTGTTTTAATAAGTTTTTCCACATCAAAATTCGACGTTGATGTTAAGTTAAATTACAAGCTACTGAATTTCTAAGTTTATTTAAACCGGGGAAAAATGTTTCTCCTTCGATAATTTTATCATACTTGTTGCAAAAGTTGAGAGCTAAAAGCATCTACATTTACGATTAACTTTTCCATCAGTTTTGACGTTTCGAATTAATTTTCGACCGCGAATGTTTTTAATTAAACAAGTTCAATCGCTTAATTAAAACGGAAAAATGGGATGTAATTTTTAATTCCTCGCGCATGATAACGACCTGTATCCCCCCTCCCCCCTTTTTTTTCATTCTTTCTCATCGGCTTTTATCTTTAACGTGTAAGCATTTGTGTTATCTTAATGTTCGCGTCTGCTTTAACACGCAATAAAACAATGCAATTTGCAATTTACAGCATGTACGATTGCGAGAAGCACTCGCGTGTGGCACAGAATGTCAGACAGAGGCGACATCATTTCTTGAACTTTGTCACACACATTAAACGCCCATTGTTTCGTCTGCTCAACTTCGCGCCGAGTTTTGATGAAAAGCCCCCGTTCAATAATTCTCACGTTTTCAGCCTTCTGTCATGGCTGCCCTTTTTACATCCACTAACATTAGCTGATTGGATACAATTTTGCAAAAAAGGGCAATGAAAAAACTGGAACTGAACAAACAATTTTGAAGCTGCCGAAAATGTTGCACATCTTGCAAAAGTTGAAATGATTTTAATTATTGTTATCAAACATAAATTGAAATTCAATGAATAATCAATGAGCCTGCGATATAAATTGGAAACGAATCAAGGAGTTTTCGAAGTTACAAGTTGTTGCATTAAATTTTGGCGAGCAATTATGAATTGGAGCAATACAAAGTATCGATTTACATTAATTTCAAATGAACGTTGCTGCAGAGAATTCCGAGCGATTAATTTATAGATTTAAGCTCTGAGATGATTGTTACGGTAATTTGATCAACGACTGATGCATTATTTTGCCCGAAAATTGTGTTCTGAAATGTTGAAACACATTTTTTGGCTCTAAATGCAAGAACGGATGATTTCGACCAAACGTTTCAAGGCGATATGAAATATAAGGATGCATGTTGGATTCGTATAAATATTCATATGGGAAATGAAATAAAAGTGCTCCGAATCGCGAGAGAGGCAAATGAAAATATGTAAAATATGTAAATCGGTCTCTGGATCTAATTTTCGGGAACGTGAGAAATTTGTCGTAAAACTCAGAAAACGCGGCGCCACCGAAGGAACAAATCTTTTGCGAAACGTCAAAGTTTAGTCGCGACTGACGATTTAATTACCGTTCATTTTATTTGATCGTAAAAAAATTTACTGCGCAACCAACAGGTCGGTCTTTTATTTTTATTTTTTTTATTGCTTCCCTTATAATATTCCACTTGAAGCTTCGATGATAAATCGTTGGGACCTTGTGCGGTGAACCAAATTTCGGTCTGCCAATCCAAAAAGCCATCGGATGGCAAGAAATGAAATAACTTTGTAAACTTTATAAGCGGAAGTGACCAATAAAATGCACTCGAACGCTATTGCTGATCAAATATCCGATGTTGGCAAAGTTGCGAGTAAACTCGATCGCCAAAGTCTAACACGATTAAACGGTTCGGTATATGATTTGAGAGGAATAAAAAAAAAGGCAAGATCAAATTGAGATTCGACATTATTTCTCGCATTTTTTAAATATTATTTCGTTTTTTAATGCGAAGAGTCTTCGAAACTGAAATACGCTTTATTGAGAAGTTACATGTGAAAAGAATTGACGCTGACATATCTACCCTCGGATCGAATTTTCAAAGACAGGGAGGAGAGTAAACGATTACGTGTAGGATTCGTGAGCGTAATTGCTCAGTCAGCTTTTTTTGCCGGGGAACAAAAGAAAGATGAAACTGCGGCGCGCACTTTGACCCACTTGAGCTCACGGTTTTAGATTACTAACCATTGTTAATTTCACTTATGCAAATTTGAAAATTGAAAATAATTTGCTAACTCAAGTTACCAATTTTAAACTTGCAAATGTTTCACTTACAAAATTTATCTTACAACATTTTTACCTTATAAATTTCAACTTACAAAATTTATACACTCCTCCGGATGGAAACATTATCAAGAAGTTTGGATTTCAATTTGAATGTTTAAGTTAGAATAGTTACGTCGTTGAAAAATTAATTTTCATTTTATTGTATTGGAAATTTTAAAACTAGTTTGTTTCATTTTTTAATGTTTATATTTTTTTCATGTTCAGATTGGGAGGTCGTGGGGTGACAACGACGCTGCGTCCGAGGAGCGGCAAGGAGTACTACAAGATCGACCGGAGCATCCTGATGGAGCAGGCAACGCGGACAATCGGGTCGAATTATGCGAACATAACGCCCCTGTTGGAGAAAAGCGAGTCGCCCTCGCCGGGCTACATGAGCAGCTCGCCGCAGCCCGCGAGCTCGCAGCACTTCTTCTTCCCGGAGGTACGTAAATCCATCGAAGAGACTTCCTAGTGTTAATTGGCAGCGAGTTCCTACTTCTTCCAAGGACATGGAGGAGATCAAAGGAAGCATCCGGGGAGAGAGAGAGAGAGAGATAGAGAGAGCGAGGGCTGGATAGCGTCTTGTTGACTTTCGCTTGTCAGCAATTATTGATTTTTTCACGGGCAAGTGAAAAGCCCGTAGGCTGACTCGCTCGTACTTACCCCTTGTGAGTGCGAAGTGGGCCGAACTGGTGCGCCGAGTATCGTCAATCAAAACATGTACATAGAGCCCGAATAAATAAGAATCGATGAAGTTTACGCTGTAATAATCAAAACACGATAGTCTAGCAGGATAAATATTGACGCACCGATTCGGCTCCTTGACGAGTGCGATCTCAACCGGATAATTAATGCGTACACTTCCTACAACGACGATTTCTAAAAGATGCTCAATTCATACTTGTTAGTTGAGTGCCGGGTTTGCGTCCTGTTCAAAGACTGAGGGACATTATATACTTTTCATATGGGTATCACGATATTATACACGACGTCTTTTTTGTCGCTTATTTTCTCCAACGAGTCTACTTTTATAAGTATATAACTCTAGATTATATAAATGAGAATGTATGCTCGACAACTTTTCGGGTACTTAACAGTTTAAGCAGAACTTGAATATCAAATTAAGATCGGAACACAGTTTTGATCTGCTTTACGTTGCATCGGAACGCGATGCTCAAACAGCACTGCCAAAGTATCCCCTTCAATCCTCTCCCCCTTCTTCTTCGTTTGTGATTTTTAAGTTTATTTATTTTTCAAACGACTTTTATAATTCTATAGTTTTTCGTACTTGCTTTATGTTTTGTGTTACGTGATAAGCTCACAAATTAGGTGTTAACGAACTTTTTTGTACATTTTGTAATTAAAATGAAAGTACTTTATTTATTTTTTATGTTTAAATATTGGAGCTACTTTTTTGTTTGCTCTCTCGCGCGCGCCTTTATTTATCTTCTCCTCTCGTTGAAACATTCTTTCGACATACCAAGCGATGAGTTACCAACTTCCTTGGGCAACATTCTTTAACTCGTCAAGCTTTCCATTTCTTACTTGAAGATCAACAATCTTTTGTTGTTGGTCTAGCGAACAAAATTTTGCCGAAAATTTTTTTTTCTCTTCCGTATCTGGTGTGTGATCATAAATTGAACAACGAGCTTTGTCATTCGTCAATATCATACGGCGTGGTAAAGTTAAGTACTCTAAATCTTGTCCGAAATGCAAAATAGCTGTTGTCAAACGATAACGAATGGTGAAACAGAACCGACAACGGCGTGACTGATGTATCTTCAGCGAGGCCATATATTTTACAATTAAAATCAAAATCCACTCGGAACATTGATAAATCCCATTTCTTATCAAACTTTTGCCAATGAGAGCGAATCAAAAACCGAAGAAGAGTTTCCCTCCGGATGGGAAGAACCTCTGGGAAATGAAATACTTTTGTTATTTCACTGCGAGATGCAATTTGCTCGCAAACAAGTTTGCCGAGCTGTGAGAAACACGGACAGAGAACAAAAAAGAACAATCAATTATTATATTAGAAAATGACAAGAGATAATTTTTGTACAATTTTTCGACTGTCGTGAGTTTTATTGAACAGCTAGTACAGTTGGGTACAAAAGTCGCAATTTCGTGAAAATTCTTTATTGGAATGAAACAAAAGAAACATTTTTAGAAGTTTTATAAATAATTCTATAAAACAATTTTATTGTGCGAATGATGAGATATAAAAACAGGGATTTTTACAATTTTAATCATCCATGAAAAATTTTTAATTGAGACAAATGACTGTCACTTTGATTGCGGTGCGGTGTGAGCACAATTCAATCGATATGGCAGGAACATTTGTACGCGAGTGTACGCGCCTTTACAACGTTTCGAATTCGATGACTATTCGCTGTTAAAGCGCACTTCAACATTAAATGACCATCAATCAAGCGATCGAAACGTTTGTTCAATGCAAATGTAAAGCATGGAAAAGAAACAAAAATAATTTTCACGTCCAGGTACATCGTCCATCATAAGTAACGAGATCTATAAACTCCGAATAAAAATTCTTTTTTTAGTAAACAAAATTTTTCATTTACAAATTCTATGTCATGCGGGGCTCAATTGAAACAAATTTGAATATTTGATATGAGTATAAAAGGTATCTAGATATCTAGATACAATAAAAAATGTGTCATTTCAAGTGTATTAACCCTTTGAGTGATCACAAGTGATTTCTCTCGTTTACTTTTGACAACAATTAAATTTAAAATTGTTCCTTGAATATCGTACATTTAATCGTACGATTCATGACTGTCGGTTGTATTTAATTTGAACGTCAAAAGAGAAATGCAGAAAAAAACACTTAAAGGGTTGAGCGAGAATTAGTATTAAGACGAGACTGAGAAACGTTCGCAAAACTTGAATCGTTATTTGTAACGCGAATCAATTACCGACTGCTAATCAAAGTAACGCGAGCGAGAGTGCGTTTTGTGTTTGTCAAAGAGACTGCCGAGCTTATGAGCGTGTGTGCGTGTGTACGGGTATATGTACAGACTGATATTTTGCTAAAGCGCAACAAGCAACGAGCGACTTCTTACGAGCTTCGAGTGACTTTGGACGAGCACTCAGCGAGCCCGGTCAAGGGGAGTCTCGTGTAGCTGCAAACAGTGAGCATGACAATTTGTAAACCTTCTTGTTTCTTCGTCGACAAAGCGTTTGACCAGTTGAGCGCGCGGCGATTCGAGAGATGTGACAATGACGAAAGCAATGTAACGCAGGAGCCTTAATCACGTGAGAGAGAGAGGAGCTTTGTAATTTTTTTTTTCGTCCTCCCCCTTCGTTTTAGCCCCGGTCTTCGAGATGAAATATTTATAACGCGTAGGAATATGAGGTAGATTAGGTCGATATGGCGAGCGCGTAGAGTAGCGAATGTATTGGCATAAGTGACTTTGTTTTCGCGCGTCAAAGAGAGGAGGCACGTCAAAGCGAGCATCGAAAATTTGTACTCCGACGTGCGTTCCATCGTTTGTCATAATTTAAACCAATCCCGTTTGTTCGACGCCAAAACGACGATAGCTTGTACGCTGACTAGTCAAATTTATAATTAATTACCCTAGTTATAAATTACAAATTAGAACTTTTTTTTACGACGAACAAAAAATTATAAAAATGAAAAAGATAGAAAAGAAAATTGAATCGATCCTAAATTTTGGTATTTGCTCAATCGAACGAGGGTTTAATTGCATAATTTCGCGTGCCAAAGAGCCTCTCCTCCTCTTTTTAGCTGCAAAATGGTGTACACAGGGATCAACAAGTTTGCTCTCGCGGTGACGGTCGTCGAGCCTCGTCAGTTTGAGTTGGAGTTGCGCTTGGTGAGCACCAAGTCAAGATTGAAATCGTGCTGGTCGGTCGGAACGTCGTCGAGTAATTGTTCGGTGAACGCCAGAGCCACGAGGTAAGGCCGGTGGCGTTGAGTTGACACGTACATATTTAAGTACTTGTCGTAGTAACCCATGCCGTGACCTAATCTCTTGCCGCATTTCGTGAAAGCCAGACCGGGTAGGCAAATTAAATCCAGCCGAGCGTCCGGGGCGCTCTCTCGTATATCATTGTCCGCGGGCTGCTTGATATTCCACTTCGTCGTTGGCAGTCGCTCGTAATCTTCCATTGAATGCAGCTTCACCATTTCCATCATTTTACCTGTCGATCAAACATCCTTTTCATTAATCCGCGGTCTTCTCTTCCCGTGAAATTGCAATTTTTGATTCTTTCAAATTTCAACGATTTATTGAATTTATAATAACTGCCAATTTATCTTCCATTTTTAATTTAAAATTGCATCCGAGATTAAATTCGAGATCAATTGTTAGTTGTTTCATCAGTTTGATGAAATTGAATTTGTAATGGCATGACCAATTTTGTAATCCAATTTTTTGTTTGTGGGTCTGGAAGTATTTGTTGTTCTTGTTTATGTTCTTTGTTGAATTAGAATTTGTGGCTTGATGGTCTATCAAAATGTCATCTGTTAAGCCAACAAACATTTGCACTCGCATAGTAGATAAACTATGGTAATTGAAATGCAAAGACCTGTACAAACGTGAAAATAACTGTTTCAACTTACAACTTCTAATTGCACATAACTCGAATAATATTTACAATTACGATATTACAAACAGTATAATTCATTACAATTGTTCATGTTGATCTACATTTAATGAAAGGATGAAAACTTGACCAAACTAAATATTTTTCTGATAATTCTTTTATTTATTTGTTTTATTTATTATTTTTATTTATTTATTATTTAATTGTGGATTGTATTTATGTTTCGTCATGTTTTTAGTAGTGACTGAAAAGTTTGAATACCTTTGAATTTAGGGATGTAAATTTCTTTGCCATTTTTGAACATGTCCCTGATGATGGGGATTGTATTGATTTCATCGTCCATGCTGAGATAAATAGAAACCTTCCGACTGTTCTGGTACTGCGGCAACCACTTCAATTCTCGCAGCACGGCTTCTGATTGTCGCCGACGATCCTCTTGGCTCAAATTATTTAAAACCAATTGCATCTCCTTCCTCAGCAGTTTTTTGCTGGTTTTGATCGTCTCACAAAATTTGTTTTTCATCGCAGACTGTGCTCGTAGGTCCTCGTCACACTTTTCCGTCGGACGATCACTCGTGCATGCGCGCACATTTGAAAGTACTGCAACCTCTCGAACGCAATTTCAGAAAGCGAACGAGTTGGCTCTGATAAAAATGTACCGGAAGATAGACCGCTAGACCGTGCTCACCAATCGCAAATCATCGTCGGAACTGAAAAATTAAATCTAAGTCAAATCCACAAACACACTGCTCTTCTTTTTTTATACTTCATGCTTCGTATTTATTTGTAAACAAATGTGACTTTTATTTTATATTAATCGGTGTATTATAATTTGATTTATCAAACAAATTTCAATACCAATGCGATAGTTACATGATTTGAATAAGAGGAGATAAGTACATAATTCCGATATCGGTTTCCCAACATCAGAATTGAATCATCATTTTCACATAGCTTTCGAAATAGCGATAAGAAAATTCTTCCACGTCAAGTTAGTTCGGACCAGTTACACCATCTTGCAACTCAAAAATACAAGCTAGAAAATTTCAAATAAAAAACTTATTTGTCAGATGAAAATTTATACTAGAATCGAAACAAAGGCCTGTTTGCGATTGCAAAAAAGTAACAAAAAAAGGTATACAATTAACTTATTTAATTATTTATTCGTACGATAATCATTAGGGCTAAGTGGAATTGCGATAAGAGAGTTAGGTGATAAGAAATTGCATCAAAATGAAAAAAAAAAGGATCAAACAAAATACAGTAACAACAATCAAAGAATTGGACACTTACAACGGACTTGAAAATCAAATGTTTTGCAAAGTGCAAGGAATCATATCCAGTAGAGTAGATTTCGTAGCGGATAAGGATGCCAAGTGTTATTGAGTTGCAACAGTCGAGTTTGTACATAAATTATACGTGCAGAGATCTGCGTGACATGCTGGGTGATAGATCATTCATGATTTTTGGCACTGATCCAGGCGGGCAATTTTTCATTGTACATACAAAAGTACATTGTAAAAAGGTTTCCTCTAAGATTTTGCTAAATCCCCTCTTCTCGCGAGCAATAATTAATGTTATGAAAACTCCGGTTCATTATACGCGATAGCAAATCTTCATTAACTTCTTTTTGTTTTCTTCAGGCAGTTTTCGTTACGTCGGTACACTCTTTTTACAAA
This sequence comes from Trissolcus japonicus, assembly GCA_030522925.1. Lineage (NCBI taxonomy): Eukaryota > Metazoa > Arthropoda > Insecta > Hymenoptera > Scelionidae > Trissolcus > Trissolcus japonicus. Next base: position 117,468 of record JAPYZS010000032.1, read on the forward strand.
TTTTCAAACTTGAAAAACTTATTTTTCGCGTACGAAATTTAACTTGCTTTTTAGCTCGTTCAATTATGCAAAGTCGCTACAATTTGCGTCCGTTCTTCAGTCCTTTAATTGCTGCAAGAAAATTTAAAAAAAAAAAAATAGATCCTTCCATTTGTATTTTATTTTTTATTTCTTTTTTTGATACTAAAATTTGCTTTCCCTGTACAACTGACACAATTGTGCGGATATAAAAATGGTGAACTAGATGAAGGTGAAAAGTTCGACGACACATCCTCATTGTCACTTCAGGTCCCTTGACAAAGCAAGACACATACTTTGTTATGTTAATGTACGACATCTGTGTAAATAGTGGGTCTACCACGAAACCATTTTTTTGTTCAGTTTATCACGGCCCTTGTTCAGTTGCGCAGCGTTGACTTTGTAAATACATTTAGACACCCATGACAAGAGCAAAAAAAATACGAAATTTCGACTCCAGGATCTGGAGGAAGTACGCCTGGAATGATCTGAAAAATGTGGTATTGACAGTTTTATTTATTTATTTATCAATTGAATATTTATCTTGAATTTTGTGTCACTGCGCTCTTTTTTACTCCCCCAATGTTGACATGTAAAAAAGGGATCTCTAATTAAGGAGAAGTTAATTTAATTGCTGACTATTATAGGGCATGCAAAAGTTTATAAGAAAAAAAAACTTGTGAAGGAGTTTTGAAACGAGCCAGGTTGTTCTGGGACAAAAGACGCGTATAACGAGGAGCAAATCATTTAATATATTATTCAACATTGTAGTAGTGCAAGTCTTGATTCTCATACAGTTGTAGAATAGAAAATAAATAAAAAAGTGCGTTCCAAACTATAAGCAGTGTGGTTTATTACCTTCTTTTTTATCCTGTCATACTTTTAATATCCCATAATTGCTTTTTAGAAGAGTTAGTTTTTTATGCACCCCTGTTGTGTCTCTTTATCAAGTCTGATTAATTTATAATTAAATGATAAGAGCGAGAGCCGCGGCTCGACAGGAACAATTGTCACGTGTTTATATCTATGAGACACTGAAAAACAAAAGCAATAGGAGAATGGAAACTCGAACGTATATCATACCTAGTGAAACGAAATTCCATAGATGGCGTAATTTCAGAGAGAGGATTTGAATAGGAATTTCTTTTTGTTAATATAAAATCTGAAATTAATACTTCCTTTTAGGACTTCAAACATTGTTATTGCAATGAAATTTTTTTCCCTGAAAATTGCTTAATTGAAAAACTGTGTTATCGATTTTTTAACAGCCCCAGTACTTTGAAGAAACGTTAAATCGTTTCCGCGCCACTGTGGGAAAAGTTTTGCGAATGATAAAACGCGAGATCTAAAAAAAGAGACATCATGAATTTTTGAATCTCAACTTTTTTTGCACTGCTCATTGTACGATATTCAAACTTTTGTTTGATCGCAATTTTTATCTCTTTTCAGTCAGTGAAGACCCTTGGGAAAATCGATGCAACATTTCAGTTGGCGCCGCACACGATTTTTCTATTTTTATTTCCCACTGCGATTACTCGCGAAAAAAATATTCAAGTAAAGTACAAAAATTTACAATTCACACTTTGGAAGGACGTAATTGGTCGGCCAAATTAATTTGTTTAGTCAAATTCATTTGAGCGACGCAATTTGACGCTTCGCAATTTTCATTAAATTTGATCTTGCAACTGGATTTGATTAATGCAAATTTGGTTAATTCATGTTGTTTGCACAGTGTTAATGTTATCGAATCAGAATGACGGAGTGGCGTTTCAAACTATGTTGATAAAAGTGATTTTCAATGAGTTTGCTCTGCAGCGTGATTGATTAAATAAAAATTTCAAGATAAAATATTGTTCTTTCATTAAAATGAGGACAGAAAAAAGAGGGGGACGGACAAAATAACACGACAAAATAACTAGGCATAATAATGCATGTCAAAACATCATCGCAGAGATGAAAACAGAAGGATAACATATCACAAATGAAATGCATTTTATTATGTGTATGAAAAGTTGAATTAAAAATGAACGAACTACTTTAGTTTGCACATTTTAATATCACGATGCCATAAAACATGCAAATAAATCTCGAGTGATTAAATCTTTGAAACTTCGTGAATTGGTATAATAAAGTTATAATACGGTTTTAGTGCATTTACGTGATGTCGTACATTATTCGAGTGTACGCGATTAGCCATTGTACTACACCAGAATAGTCCCAATGATATTTGACATCTCACTGAACAACACCCTGTCATTACATTTTTATTCCGAACGATAGACACAATGCTGGGGGTCTGATCAATCAAAATCAATACTCTCCTAAAGTTTCATTGCATCATTCAAATTCTTTCAACCTAAATTAATCATTTGTTATCAACATGTTCAAATGTAAATGAATAACTCATTAATGTTAAATCGTATGACTCTTTTTGTTATGAAAATACTCTTAAAATTATTAAGTTTGAGAGCAGGGGGATAAAAACAGTCTGTTTCAAACTCAAAGTCGTACTCTTTAATTTTCTCAAATGTAACAACAAAATATACATCTATGAGTACTCGGAACTGAATCAATCTCACATGGTACAAAACGTCTCTACGTAGAACTCAATCAGCTTACACAGAATCGATTCACTGAACTCATTCAAACAAATTACAAAACTTATGGCGCGCACCACCTGCCGAGAAGTTACCCTGATTGTAAACACTCAGGCCCCAAAAAATGCACCCAAATTGGACAAGTTGAAACAAAAAAGAAGCTAATTATTTAATACTGTTCTTCTTAAAATGATAGCAAACTTCTCAGGCAGGTAAAAATAGTTCTACACCTGTGTAACAATGACTCGAATGAGTATCTTGACAAAGTATTGTTTCACAGACACTGAAAGAAATCTGACCGAGGTTGGTATCTTTATTACATGGTACGAGAGTTATCGAGGTGTACATAAATAGAATTATTATATATAAACTCATATTTCCGTTGTTTCAACAATGTAATATCATTTAGAGTTCTTTTTGTCGTATAATGCAACAGTCGACGATTAGCACAGTGTAACGCGGCATAATTTCTTCCTCTCTGGCACGAAATTTGTCTTAACGTTGTTCGTAGATTTTCTTTTATTTTTTTTCTATACAAAAATAACAGCCGACATCTCAGCACTCGATGAAGATAAGCGTCGCGTGTACGTCTGAAAAGCTATAGGTCCTCAATCGTTGGTCGCAGTTTCGAATAGGGACTAAAGGTGAGATGCGCTCTCTACTGCAACGCTCTAACAGTAGGTTTTTTGTTTTCAGTGCAATCGAATATCTTAGGCATCTGTAAATCAATAACGTATTTTCTTACTCTCAACTAACATCTGCTAAGTACATTAGTAGCTATACTTTTTTTGTTTTGCTTCACTCCTTTCTGCACGTTTCTTCTCTCACAAAAATAGCTTCTTTATAAAACAGCTCGCACACAAAATAGCTTCCTTTGTATTATTTTGTTTTCTTCAAGGCATGTTGACAAAATAGTTGCAATAGCTGCAAATCAATCGATCAATCAATAAATAACATCTATCTTTGTTACCTGGCTATGTATAAATCTATGACTACTCATATACTTTACAAGGGTGTCGCTTTATTTCAGGCGAAATGTCAAGCCTGAGGTCACATTTAAAATTTTGTCTTTAATTGATTATGTTGGATTTAGCTGAACGTACCGATCGATTAGGTTTTGACATTTCTCCCTGCGCTGGAACATGGTTACGAGTGTTAGTACCCGAGCCACGCACTCATTTGGATTTCCTCTTCTTAACTGGCGCACTCGAACGCTTGCCTCTGCGCGGATGCATTGAAACGATAGTTTAATATTTAGTTTGGAAATTAAGCTGCGCAGTCTAAATGCTTGCTAAATGCCTGGTGAGATGAAGCACAAGTTAACGCTTCTAATGGAGATTAAATTGGTCCGATCGAGTGTTTGGTTCAGTTGGATATCTCTTAACCACTCACTGCACTCATACTATAAGTTCTGAATATATTAATGTTCATAATAACTCATACCAAACATCTCTAAACATCTCAATTAGCGATTACGATTTTCTTTTTACAAAAAATATACAATAAGGATTTTTTTCTTGTTCTTAGACAACATTGAAAGTTGATAGAATTCTGGATAGACTTTTTGGTTTAAGTAACTGGTCGTAGATATTTGCATTCAGATAACAAATCGTAGGCCAAATTTGTCAGAAAATACATTCGAAGTTTATATCTCATTCGCAATAAATATTTTCTCTTTAACATTATATCAATAAAAAATAAGTCAAATTTGGTTTTCTTTTTGCACTTTTTTTCGCTTTTGACTTACAAACGTTAAATACTCTCTTATACTAGCAGCCTTTCTAATTGTAACGATCTCTCTTTTCGATGAAAGTATTAATGACGGAACCGAAAGTGTCTCATCTCGCAATTGTGTCAAAAATGATTGACAGTGTTTTTTTCTTCTTGTTTCTCGAAATCATCTTATAAATACCCTGTTTTATACATTTATATCAATTAAAGACTTTCAAACACAAACGCGTTCGTGGCACTTGTCTGAATTAAAATTACATCCAATAAATGAATACTCAAGATTCATCGACAAAACCAATCGTTAATCGTTATTCCAGAACTTTTGAGTTAAATGCAATTATGGCACTATGGATTGCCATACGAACTAATTCATCTAGCGACATCTAATTGTGTGTCTCTGCATTAAATATATATATATTCCTATATATATATATAGTTTTCTTTTTATAACTTTCATTCTGATTTCAAGTATAACATTCGCGGCCCAATTCGATCAATGAAGCAAACTTCTCTTGATCGAAATAGTCCTTTTACAATATTCATCATGTTAGATTTCAAGTTAGCAACGAACTCAAAAAGTGGAACTGTAATACCGCAATCTTTTGCTCTTGTGGGGTCTTTTTCAATCCATCAAACTAGTTATTGACTATGAAAATAGATAATTAATAGGTAATCCTTTCGTATCGCTCCAAGTGGAAGCTTCGATCCCAATATACATCGACTCACTTTTCTTTATAGAATTCAAAGTTGAAGTAGGACAGTAAAAAGTTGAAAAGAATTCGAAACGAAGTAACTTGAACTTATCACAAAAAATGTCGAGAACAATATTGCGAACGAACAATCATAAGCGCGACACTTTTTAAGCTAAAAACGTTTCAAGATTCTAACAACCAATCAAGGCCCGGTTTTTAAACTAAATCTTCTTCCTGGGGATCCTAACGGGTAGGCGGCTCTCGCGGCTTCTGCTGAGCGACGAGGGATGTCCCTGCATGAGCTTGTGGCAGAGTTTGTCGATCTCCTCTTCGCTCGAACTGAACTTGGTGCTGAGTCTCTGATCCGGCTCGTGTCTGTCTGCGTCGCTGCTGGCGCCTGCGTCCAGGCCGTGTTTAAGTCGAAGCATGGAGGCGAAGGAGATGGGGCTGGAGGCCCGGGTAGCGGGCGCAGTTCTGCTGGTGAAGGGCTGCCCGGTGCGCACAGGGATGGTGCTGACCTCGTGGTTGTGGTTGAAGTCCCAAGTGGAGCAGCGTTTCTGGAGCCTGGGTTTGGTGTAGTCGGCAACTTCGATGCTGTACCTCTTGAGCTTTGACTCGGCTTCGGTCTGAGGTGGCTTATAGCCAAAATTCATCGAGTGTCTCTTGGAACTCTGGCCGTTTCGATTCTGCATCAGGCCGTCTTTGTTCAACCTCTTCTTGTCGCTCTCAGAGTTGGAGCGGTTGAGGTTGTTGGACTCGCCGTACATCTTGGTTCGCACCATGTTCGCAAAGCTCATCTTCGAGCAGTTGTTCCTACTTAGGCCGTCCTCGTAGTCAATGTAATTCTTGTCCAGATTCTTGTCCTCGTTGGTTCGCTGTTTCATGCTGTCCTCGTACTCGACGGAGTATCGTTTCGACCACCTTGGTTTGCTCTCGAAGTTGCTCTTCTTCGACTGGTCTGAGCTGCTCCAGGACTGCTGGTTCTGCTGGTAATCGAAGCTTGGGATCTTGGAAGCGCTTTGTGACGAGGTCAACTGGGGGATGCTGATTCCCGCGTCGACCATGAACTCCTTGTCCATCAGAGTTCCTGGCAACGTCGGCATCGAACTGAAAGCCCAATAAGGATTGTAGTGGCTCTGACTCGTGAACGAGTCCTTCTGGTTACGAGTTAGTAACAAGTTGTGCAGCACGTCGCGACGGGTCTCGCTCGACGGCGAGCTTGTCGTCGTCGAGCTCGAGCCCGTGGGGCAGGTGAAAGCGGAAAAGAGGCTGCTGTAGCTGTCGAATCGCGAGTGACTCGGCTTGTCTTCGGCCGACCGATTGAGCACGCCGTCCAGGCTGTAACAGTTGCAGGAACTTCGCATGCTCGACAGGTAGTCCCTGTAGAGGGCGTCGGTCATGCTCATGTTGTTAGTCGCGCTCGAGTTAGTGTTTGTCTCGTTGGACGAGTAACGCAGAGGCTCCCAAGGCTGGCTTAATAGCATGCTGTTAGAAGTGAGCCTGGTCCAGTTAGTGGTCAAGTCAAAACTTGACGAGCTGCAAGCACACGCTTTTAAGAATCCTGAACCAACCAGAATTCTTTTCTAATCTACTTCTTAGACTATGTCAAGCAAGGCAAGTGGATATTAGTAATTTGCAATGCAAATGCGAAACAAAAATTTACCTCGCTTTCGGCCCTTCATAACGTAGTGATGTGGGAGCTGCAATGAGAGTGAAAAAGGTTTTAGTATCTTGTGTAAATTCAAAATTCAGCAATCGAATGATTAAATTATTTTATCTTCAATTTTACTCACGACGAATTCCCGTCGGCTTGGACTTTTCGGCAAATCCTGCTGTACCGACAGATGAACTTTCCTTAGGAGTGGATGGTGTGCTGAAAATGAATTTAATCAGTCACTCAAAATTGTTTAAAATTTTAGTTTTAAATAGGAAAAACTAAATTTGCTACCTTGAACTAGGAGACGTGTAATGTACGCTGCCCTGCCTTGTAGGTTTTGAGGCTGAGAGATCTTCAAAGGTCTTAGCAGAGATGGTAGCTAAAAGAAAAAATAATGTTTAAGTTCCATCCAGGTAAAACATTCATCTTACACACTGTTTTCGTAAAACAAGAATACTCACAGAGTTTTGGTGCAGGAGGATGTTTTTTTGGCAGCCCCGAAGTACCTGGTGGCGAACTTATTCCCTTGGTACTACTCGTACCAGCTAGTTTGACTTCCTCGTCGTACTTTCTCCGATCTTCTGGATCTTCCATGACGTCCTGTTGGACCTCCTCAAGTTCTTTGGCCACAGTTTTCAAAGCATTCAGAACATCCCTGTCCTGTTCTTGTCGGTTCATCGTTCTCACTGCTATTTCAATAGTTGCTAGAATCTTTTTGTCTGCTGGAAGACGAAGAACCTTTCGAAGAACTGGTAACATTGTTGTTAATTTCAGACGGATATTAGCGACCCGATCGTCGTGCATGGCCAGTATCGAGTTGAAAAAGTGCTCCTTCATGTAGTGCGATGAGAATATTGTCATGGCCTCTTCCATGATCCTCAGATACAACATTCGAACGTAACAATTGTTGTTGTTGGCCAAACTCAAGTAAAATTTATTTCTAATTTCTAATCGCTGTTGAGACTTGAGGTTGTAACGTAAGAAAATTAGTAACGTTCTGCCGGCTGCTAATCGAACTGGTAATGGTCGCTGGAATTAAAAATTATAGATTGTTTTTTTTTTTTGCATAAACAATTTTTTTTATTATGAACGAACAATCAAAATTTAAATTGATAATTACCGCATTTAAAATTCTGTTATTAGCTACAGGTACGAAGAATTTATAAATAACATCACTTGAAAAATGCTTTGGCAATATTTCCAGCTGCGCCCACATCAGAGCTGACAATCTCCAATCGTTGGTGCTTGCTATTTCGTTCTCGCATTTCAACAGAGCTTTGCAAATCGGCATCGAGTTGGAATCCTAAAATCAAATCATATTTCTTACATTGTATTGAACTTTGTTTCCTATTGCAAATATTGCTATGAAGACTTACATAACCAGGACTGTTGGTCTGATTATGCATCAAATTTTGCAACGCCTTTGTCAAGTTTGGCACTAATCCTTGTAATACTTCTTGGTTATCGTCATTCAGCAGTTTGATCAACTCAGCTTTGATCAACACAGAACGCGATTTCATGATTTCTGATACCTGAAACAGTAGACAAATAATTAATTTATATATTCAAAAATTAAATACAAAATCTTGATCTTTTCTTTTGTAAATTAAAAACCAACTTCGTGAATGCAAGCTCCTATGGTCTTTCTGACGAAAAAATTTGGATCGCCAGCTAATTCCGTAAGAGTTGGAAGAAGTACATTTGCACCTTCCGTCGTTTTTGAAGCAAAAGTAAGCATTGCAGGGATATTAATTGCACAATTCCTCCGACATTCGATGTACCTTATGAAGAGATCTGATTTGTTTGCCTAAAGTAGAACAAAAATTATGTAAAATTTTAAAAATATTTTTTATAGTAAATTGCAATGTAAAAATGTCCATTAAAATACATCAGAGTGCTTTAAAAATGTATAAGTATAAGATGTTAAAATAAATTAAACATCTTAAATTAATAACTCTTTTGAAAACGACTCAAATCTACCAGCAGTGTCTAAATTTAAGATACATGTTTTTATAGTGTCAACGTATCACAAAACACAAATGTTATTTTTCAAAAGTTTATATTTTCTTACAAGAATAAGAAAGTCTTGAGTTGACGGATTTTCCTTGTCCATAGTTGGACTGCCCATTTTTGAAATTTGTTCGTAGTACTTGACAAACCACATCTTTTCCTCCGCATTCAAATGTTCTAAAAACAAAAATTGTATTTAGTCCTTTGAATGAGAAATCAATTTCACAAATTAAGTGAACCAAATTACTTTCAAGACCAATAGCAAGTTTTCCATATTCTTTAGCAACCACGCAGATCACATCATCATCAGACTTGAGAGCACTGTCGCAGATTTTTTTGACAAGCGGTATGATGATTCCTGTTATCGTATCTGTAATTACAAAAAAAGTAGATTAAGAAAATGTTTTAAATTGTTTCCTCATGATATATGTATATATTTATAAAGTGAAACTCAAGTTTACCCAGTTGAAGCTGAGGCAGCAAAGCGACTATTGTCGGGACAGATTCCTTCCGAACGAAAGCATTCTCGTCACTGGCCAGGTCAACCAAGCAAGGGAGCAAAATTTGCTTGGTCGACTCTGCTTCCAATCCCTCGGCAACATAACACAATTGCGAACATATACAAGCCCGAACCTCGTTGCTGACATCCTGACACAGTGACAGAACTGTCGGCAATACTTCTTTCTTTATTCTAAAAAATACAAGATATAATTTCAGATAGAAAACATTTCCATTTTGTACAGTTCTTTTGTATTTCATTTTTTCAAACATTATCTTATACTCACGTTATGGAATCCAGTCGAGTGCAAATCTTGCCAAGTAATTTACAACACATCACTCGACTTCTGATAGGCTGAGATAACTGTCCTTTGTTTATGCTTACTTGTAGAATCTAAAATTCCGAATTCAATCAAAAGTTTCATTAGTTATTTTACAATTAAAACAAAATATCAATATCAATCAGATAAAATTTTGGATGTAAAATTTACCTCTTGTTCTACAGCGTCCGCGGACAAAAGTTCGATGACGTCCAGTAATGTTGTCAACCAATAATGGGAAACAACTAGGAAACAATTTTTGTTCAATTAATCAATTGCAGGTAATATCATATGATTAATTCCTTTTGTTTTTACAGGTTCACTAGTTCTATTTGTTTATATATCATAATCTTACCAAAATCTTTGTTGTCCAAAGAACTTAAAATACTTTGGAGGAATAATTGTGTGAATATCGTCTGGGTAACTAATTTTTGTTCCAGGATCGTTTTGAATGCAGCCGATGCGGCTATGTGGAATTCCACCGATGCAGTGGGCAGGCTCTGCTGCATCTTCGGTAATACTTTTCTGATGCATGACTGTGCGTCTCCCGCTAACAAATTTGGCAACGACTGTATGACGCTCAGTTTCTGGATCTCGTCACCTTTGCTGTAACCAACAGAACCGACCCGTAAATTCATTTCCCACAGTAACAATTCAGAAAAAAAAAATAAACAACAGATCAATTCTAATTGGAGTTCACTGTAGCGAATAGAGGGGAAGGCGAAACGAAAAAAAATATGATAATTAAATTGATCCTGCGCAACAATGTAAAGTGCAATCAAACGTGACAATTCGTTAGCAAAGCAGTGTTTATAAGCGATGAATTGAGCGCACAATGAGTAATTAACGGGAAGCGGTATTGAATGAGATTCAATGTCGCGTGTAGCGAGTAAATGACACTTTTTCTGATAACGAGAGTAATGGAAAATGTTCATTGATACAATGGCAAATTCTCGAAAATCGTTCGGCCATTGTTTTACACATTTCATCTACATGATAATAAGTGCCTATGGTAATGCGATTAGAGGGATCGGAGCCAAAATAAATTTGCATCATCAAATGGGTGTTCTAAACTTTCACGTTTTGTAACGGTGAAGTTCGATCATGGCTTGGTTTTAATTGTCAAATTTAACGCAAACAAAAAATGTTCGCTTTTATATAATGCAGAACAACAAATCAATAACAATTTAATTAACAAAAATTATTTTAAATTGAATTGTCATGTTTTAATTTTAATTTTGCACTCAAACAAAATAATTTTAAAATGGAAGAAAAAAATCAAATTTTTTTCAACTTTTTTTTTCTAAATCAAAATACTTGATTTTTTGTGATGAAGAAAAAATCATATTAGTTAATTTGTAGAAAAAGAAAAAAAAATAGATACAAAAAAATACTATTTTTCACGGATGCACAAAATGCATCGTCAGCTCTCGGCACATTTTACAGGGATTAGGAGAGTGAATCATCATGCAGCCCGCTTATTCCACCCCTTGACCCTGATCGTTAGAAAAAAAGGTGTCCGAAAAAAGCTAAAAGGACAGGGACGTTTGATTGCAAACGATGAGATGAATTGGTGATGTGGTTTTTTGTTATATGGCTAGTGATTTCGGCGGGACATCGTCTCTGTTATATTTATAGTGTGCAAATAAAAAAAAGGAAGGAGGAAGATAGCTCGGGCAGATAGCTAGGCTAGACGTGATGCGAGTGTTGGATCGATCGATGTCATTGTGCAACTTACGCATCGGGCGCGCTCTCAAACGACGTTTCAGCTGGATCCTGCCACATCTCGAACGGGACATCGTAGTTCACGGGCGGCAATCCAGCATCGCCGCGACAATGCGCGCACCGACACTGTCACTACCAACTAGATCTACGACATTACGCGCGCTCCACTCTGCTGTGCTGCTGTCACTCGCGTGCTTGCGCACACGCACACAGCTCTGACGTGTGTAACCGAGCACATGCGGAGTACGCGCTCACAGCATTCACAACCTTCGATTCAATAAAATACTCCCCTCCTCACTCCTCCCCCCACTTTCACCATTCAAAATTCTACATCAATTTTCATATTTTTGCAAAATTAATTATTTTTAAGGTGGTTCTAATGAGATAGTCAAAATAGTATGTTTTAAATAGCAATTAGGCAAATCTTTGGAATTTTATGGCTTTTTTTTCTCTAATTTGATTAATAATCGTGTACATAATCATCTGAACTTGTAGAACTTGTAAAATTATTTTACGCAAATTTGGACATGAAAAAAGAGTTATTTATCAGAAATGTCAGAATTTGTTTACAATTTAACAAACGATATTTCAAGTTATGAATCATGCATTGCGGCCGAATTTGAAGACGTTTCGCCATTTACAATTCGAGACATTCAATTTCAAATATCTACAACTATGTAGTATGCCAATTGGTAAATTAATAATTTCCATTATCAGATGTTCAATCATTTTCATATTTTACAAACTCAAAGAGAATAGCTAGAAGGTCAATTGCTCAGATGTTCATGTAATTCTGACATTTTTCATCTATTGCTAGAACCACCTTGAAAAAAATTTTTTTGTAACATTTTTTACGTTGCAATTGAAAGAATTAACAATCATAGTGGCAACAATTGCAAGATAACAAAACATTTTGATATCGAAAAATTTGAATAACAATTTATGTAAACTTGAGATAGAAAATATCAAGCAGGTAAAATTGTAAAAATTGTATCAAGTTATGTAATTTTGAGATACAAAATATTAATGAGGTAAAGTTGTAAAAATTACAAAATTGAAATTAGTTGGTTGTATATTTTTTTGTTTCGGCTCATCCTAGGTTGAGAATTTTGCAACGCTCCTTGTTTGTCGCTTTTACTTGTCACCTCGTTTTTTTCGGTGCAAGGTTCCATACATATAAGGAAAAAATCCTTCGAAAGGATGCACGACTCTGCAATCACAGTTAGTTGCATTGGAACGTGCTCGAAATGTCGTCAGGGAAAATTAATTACGAGCATATTTATTTCGTATTTTATTTTTTTTTTTGTAAAGAATAATGTTATTTGAGGAAATGCCTATTTATAACGATTCAGAACTCGACATAGTGATCTATTACAGCGGATGTTCGTCTTCACCTCTTCCCTCTTTTTTTTAACCATTTGTTAATTTACGGATTTCGAAATCAAATGTTCCAAATGATTTTCATGTTCCTAAATCTTAAATTTAACATTTATAATTGCAACATTTTTTGATTTCCCTATTTGAATCTAGAAATTATTTTATTGTTTTCACTTATAATACAATTTTTTTATATTTTTTGTGAAGTAAAAATGTTGGTTTCGAGTTTAATTTACTTTTTAACTAAATGTTGTTAAATTTATTATTTTAATTAAATAATTTTTATTACCTTAAAATGTGTTCAGCCCATTCAATACCTTTATTATCGAACTGAATCAAGTTGTGCCTTCTGAATTCATCAATGTTCTGTAAAAATAAAATTAAGTTTTTTAATTAAAATATCTGTTAGTCCGTAAAATAAACTTTTCTATTTCATTGTGTAACCTACTTTGACCGTTTTTGTCACAGGCCTGTCGAGATTGACATTAGCCCATTGTTCGTAGTCCATGATTATTGAAACGCTAGACAATTTTGAAACTTCATCCGATAAGAATAGTAAAATTTTTTTTATATATTCATTTTGCTTTTTTCAAAATTTTTATAAGTTTTTTAAAAAATGTATTTGATTTTGATACAGTGCGAAAATAAAAACAAAAGAAGGCTGACGACATATAATCTATTCTTGAATTTAAACCAAAAAAATGAAATGAAATAATTAAATAGACACCAATTACGAATTTATGAAAAAACAATTTATTTAAAAATATAATCAACAAATGTACATTAGCATTAACCACGCGGTTTTTCTTTATCAAAACATAACTTGTCTAGTGTGATTGTAGTTACGTTATAAATGTTAGTTACAATATCTACATTCGCATTTGCATGGCACCGATAATAATAATCGCTTCCCAAAATAAAAATTATCACAAAAATGTTCATGATTTCCATTTCAGTAGAGTTTTAGCAGCTTTATCTAAGACTCCATCCGTCTGCAAAAAAAAATTAATATCAAACTTTTCAATTTTATGCTAATTCAAATTTCAACGTAACATTTACGTTGCTTGCTAAATTTTCCATTACCTTCATGAAACAATACCGAACATTATCTTCTGCCAAATGTTTGTGCTCATCATTGTAAAATGCAGAAACTGGTATACCCTGGACTCCAATATTCTTCGTCATCCACTTTGTGAATTTGTAATCCTTATATTCATCTTTTTCTTCGGACAAATTAACTTTGTATGCCAAAGCAGACCAGTTGGCGACCATAAAGTAGCCTCCTTCTGGCACAGTCGGGGACATTCCTACCTCTGTCAAGAACTTTGCCATGTAATCTCGTTTGGGAAGCAATTCTTTTGCCAGGCTTACAAAATAACAATTTTCTTGACCAAAAATATCGATTTCTTCTTCGAAACCCACAGCTAGTGCCTCCTAAAAAAGATCTCCAATTTTCAATATCTCACTAATATATCATTTTTTTTACTGAATGACAATCAAAATGATTTTGTTGTACCTGAATAGGCGTAGCATTAGTGTAAACACAATTCTGGTGCACGACTTTCAAATTGTGCAACAAATTTTCAGGTCCGTAAGCCCATCCGATTTTCCATCCAGTTACACTGAATGTTTTACCCGCCGAACCAATTGTGATTGTTCGTTCATACATGTCGGGGAGAGTTGCTGTTAAATGGAATCAAATTAAAGACATACAAAATAGTTTTTGCCTTTATGTTTTTTTTATCAATAAAAGATATCCTATATGCGTGTGTACCTATTCTAACGTGTTTGTAGGGCTCATAAATAATCCACTCGTAAACTTCATCGGATACTACCAGACAATCCCATTTCTTAGCCAAGTTAGCTATGTGAGTTAATTCTTCCATAGTAAAAACTTTTCCTATTGGATTGTGCGGAGTGTTGATAATAATTCCCTTGGTCTTCTTACTGAACAGCCCTTCAAGTTCTTTTTTATCCAGAACCCAGTCTCCAGAACTTATAATTCCAGTCGTTTTGTTCTATATCAATATGATAATGTAATAACATTTTATGTACTACGAAATTAATTTTGCCTTGAAAATATTGCAACATCAAATTTCTATAAAAATTGACTTACTGGCTGTAAAGCAATAAACTTAGGTATACCTCCTGCCATTCTAACCATAGGAGCATAACAATCAAAAAATGGTTCTATAATGATCCACTCATCTCCAGGACTAGTGTGTCCTTGAATAGTAACGTACAGAGCCTCGTATGCTCCAGTGGTTACAAGTATATCAGTCATGGCATTCAAATCTCGTCCGAGAAGTTTGGAATACAATTTCGCTAAAGCATTTACTAGTCTGGGGTGACCCTGGAAGATGATTTGAATTTTAACGAATTTTGTTACTGTATTGTAGAACGAAAATTAAATAAAACGAAAACAAAAAAAGTGAAAAATTATTCTATACTAACAAATCCACGGGTGTATTGGTTGAGCAAAGGATTTTGTCCGGTAGTTGTTCTAGCTAAAGCTTGTCTTACACTATCAGGTGCATGAAAGTCTGGGAACCCTTGTCCCAAATTAATTGGATTATACTGTGCGGCAAGCTGAATATATTCCACCCTGAAATTTGAATTATTAATTGTCGCATAGTTACATACAGAAGAACCTATTTTAATTACAAATTTACGTCTTAATTGAGATGCATGTATCGTTTCATAAAAAAAAAAAAAAAAAAAAACGAGAAAAAAGTTATTTAATGTTAAAATATCTAAAATTACCAGACGGATTTATCGTTTCCCAAGAACCTTTCAGGAAGTTGGAATTTAGCCATCTTCGAATAATATTTCAGATCAGCGTGACTCTTTTGCAACAAATTTGATTCAAATAGAGATCTTCTGAGAAATCCAGATAGCATCTGCAA
Organism: Trissolcus japonicus; assembly: GCA_030522925.1. NCBI lineage: Eukaryota > Metazoa > Arthropoda > Insecta > Hymenoptera > Scelionidae > Trissolcus > Trissolcus japonicus. The sequence continues at coordinate 132,999 of JAPYZS010000032.1, forward strand.
GAGAAAACATTTTGAGTTAGATCTTTTCGCTGTGTCCAAATTAAACTACAATTGTGGAACGGGTAGTAAACTTTCCGCGCTCAGGTTACATTGTTTTTGAGTCGCGCAATTCGTCAACTGATAGTTAAAACGAATTTTGTTCGTTGCAAGCATGCAAGTTAATGAAAATTATGCATTTTTTAAACATTATTTAAACATTATCTATCTACCTCAGCTGATAATAATACAATTTTTTCTTCCCGTACAATTATAGAGAACTAGACGTCGACTGCAGTTACGATAGCAAAGTTTGAGTCTTATTTCAATTATTATCTAATTTGTTTGTTCCTGCAAAATAGAACATTGCCGTCATTGATTCATTTTGTTTTGATTGCTTTTTATCAGTAGCGCAATGTTTAACAAAGTTTTTTTTTTAATTACAGGAATAATTGAAAAATTACATAAAAAAATATAGCAATTCTTTTATACTAAAATGTAAATTCCCCTGACTGTAGATATTCAAAACTTTGTAAACGTTTGAACATGGTATACAAAGATAAGACGTAAACGATATTTAGTGTCGATTGCATAATTGCTTTTAAAAAGCTTCGAACAAACCTTATTAGAAGAAATAACAGCGTCTGACATTCATTGTTGCTGGAGGTTAAATTATAAAGGTTGCTTTACATGAACAATTAATTTCATAAACATTCCAAAGTGTGAATAAAAACAAACCAATTGTTTTGCACGTATTTTAAAATGTCAGAATCATGTTCTCTTATACAATTTTTTTTCTTTCTCCTATTTTACGACATTGTCTCATTACAATAACTGATATCACGAATAGTTATTGACTGAACTTAATAAACAAAATACAACAATTAAAAATTATAACCTAAATCTAGAACAAAATAACTACCTGTCAAATTGCATTCAACGTTTCCATCCAAGATGTGTTTATCCTAACCTCAAAAATTCAACCTGCAATAAAATATCAAACAAAAAACATTTAATTAAAAATCTAATCTGACATTTTTGGAAATATAAAATTGTCAAACAGAACAAAAACATTCACAAAATGTCACACCGGTGGGTCTAATCGTTTGAAGAAAAAAACTAGACGTGCAATAATACTTGACGTGCACTGTTTACATCCTTCTTATTTGTTCGTTCAATTGTTTACTTACATTTATATAAACATAAACAAGCTCATAAAAGCACTTTAAAATAAACCCCTCCAAGTTTGCAATCTGGCAGCACTGTTCGGTTCGCAAACTGGACAAGTCGGGTGGCGTCGCAATATCGTAGGTGGCGCTGCGTTCAATCACGGCCAGTCGGCTGCTCGATTTCCCTCGCTAGACAGTGACGTTCAGTGACGTCATTAACGTGGTCGAGTGAATCCGATCTATCGATGCGGAGTTTCCGATCATGTTTAACTAATAAAGTTGACGTTCTGTGCGCGCTGCTGGATTTCGTGCGAGCTTTTGCGGTTGCTAAACGTTAAGTGCAATGGCGCTGGACTCGTAGCCCGGCCTTGCAAGGTAACCGTCTCGATGCTACTCATTTGCCCGTCCAACTCGGCTCGCCGAAAAACTGACAGGTTATCCGACCGATAATCCCAGTCCTTTGCAACGTCTCGCACTCGTAGATCTTGTCCAAAAACATTCGTACGAGTCGGCTTTCTCGCTTGGGTCCCTACCTGTCAACAACGCCAGCGAAGTGTCAAAATTGACAGCCATGGTGGGGGCAGCTTGTCAAGTGCAAAATAAAATCCACCTCTGTTTTCCCTCCGTTTTCCAACGCTCGTTTAATAAAAAGCACTTTAATTTATAAGCCTCTCCTCGCACCTTGATCCTAAACAACAACTTTCAGACTACCAAAACTTTTGTTTGTAACTTTTTTTTTCTTTTAAATTGTATGATTTTCAAACAAGACCGAACTCGCTCGGCAAGTGGTGCCCCCTCAGATCGCGATTAATTCATATTCAATAGGCCTCTCGATCAATCTCATCCCGTTATTTTTATCCTCCCAACGTTTATCTCGATCTGATAATTGTTTTGACCAAAAAATGCACAATTGATGAGACATTTTTTTGCAACTTTAAATTGTACTTGTCATGGAATCGGATTGGTATTTTGTTATTAAATATACATTGGCGAGGATCGATTTTTGAGTCTATTTAAAGTGACGCTGATCATAACACAAGCCGGCAAGCGCAATCATCGCACGCCAAACAGCTCGCCGGTACCGCCGAATGCCGCAGCACCCTTTTGACAAACCAACCTAATGTCGCAATATAATCACTCCCTTAACCTAATGCCATTACGCAATTCGCCCACGACCCCTTTTCCAATCGAACACGTGCAGCGCGTCCACGCGCCATAACAAAAATACCAAAAAAAAAATGACCCAAATCTGTGGTTCCTGTTTGTCATACATTTTTTTATTTTAGTTTTTTTGAAATAAATTTTCCGTTCGGTTTTCAAGTTCTATTTTCGAACCTGATCAATATATAGTTATCGACCTGATCTCATTGCGGGCACACTCTTTCTCTCTCTCCGCCCAATTTGGTTCAATGACATTTGAATCGGCCCTTTTTGAAAACAGGTGGCGCCACCCCCGCTGCCAAAAATTATTGATCAAGACCCCGGGCGAGGGAGGGGGCGAAGGAAAAAAAAGCACCGAGTGAGGCTTGTTAATTATCAGGATGTGGGCCTTTGTAGGAAATTGAAAGGAGTACTTGTGCGAAGAATCGCGAGTCAAGTGAAAATAAAGGGGAGGATGGAAAAGAGGAAATGCGCGAGTTTTTGCGAGCGGGTTATTCTTTGACAGTACAATAAGTCAATGGCAGTCGGAAAAGTCAAGTTGAGGCAGCAGGTTAGGTAGCGACGCGAGGCGTGGCAAAGTATTGATCTCCGTTGCAAATTCCCTTCCCTGTTCGAGCTCGCAACGACGTCACCCATCGCTTCCACCAGTCATCCTCTCCGGTACTATCTAACCCCTCTGGCTGGCCCCTCCACACACTCTTCCTCTGCTTTCTACCATTCACACTTTCTTCGCTAGTCTAGTACTCTAGTAGCGCCTATTTCATGCCTCCTCAGGTATCCTTTTTGTCATTTTTAGCAATTTTGTTCAGTTAAAAAAAAGATTAGGTTCAAAATATTTTTGGTTTCTACAAGAAAATTTGTTTACCCAAGAAGTTTATTTTTGAAAAAAACAACTTCTCGAATAAAGATGTGTAATACTAGTTGTAAATATTATTAATTAAAAAGAAAATTCAATAAATTTTGTCATATTGTTCTGTAATCCGTTTCAACCAGTTTTAAATCTCGACTAAAAATTGTAACATGAAAAAAACATTTACAAAAAATGGGTTGACAAATGTAAAAAAAAGGGGATGAATAAAAGAGTTTGTTAAATTGCGCTGGAGGGGTTGAGAAAAAGTAATAAATTTTATGTAACCGGTGGAAAAAACATTCGATAAAGTTTGTTCGATTGACTTGAATGTTGAAAGGTAGATGGTTTTATGTACAGTTTTGATAAAAGGTAAACTTTGAAATGATGAGAATGATGCATCGAGTTTAAAAACATAAATCAAAAGTTTATATTAAAACTGATAACACTGGAGGGAACCAGCCGAAATCAAACAGAAGGATTAAGAACTCGCGAGTTGACAAATCTAATTGTCCAGGTCCATTTGCAGCTGGTGTCATCCTGTCGATAAATATTTATCGACGGACAATCCGAGTAAAGAAACAAGTTCGTAATAAAATTTAGCACATCGAAAAACAACTTTCCAATTGAATTATAAAAAACCATTCAATTACTAAGTTCGAATGGGAGTACAAAATAAGACTGAAAATACAAATTAAAGATATAAATCACGATTGAAAGTTATTTTTTTCCGGATACACTAAACACGTTATCGTAGATAACAAAAATAAAAGAATAACATGTAAGATTAAAAGGCATTTAAATTGAACGTATAAAATTAATTAGAATGTTTCTCTGATTTCAGTTGGCCAATGTTCCGGATTCGAGGTCAGTTTGGCAAGTAAAATTTCATCTCTGAGATTTGAATGGAATTGAACCCTAGCAAGGGCGACGGCTAAATGAACATGACTCGAAGGTATCCCGTGTTGCGGATATCCCGGAATGATTCGACGGCCATAAAACGGGATCGGGATTATTAGGAAAGAATTGTGCGATGGTTATGATACGTCTATAATTTTTTTCTCCTCTCCTCGCCCGTGAAGCGTCTTTATGGGTGAGGGATCAGCCCCAGGCGTTTGATAGAATTATTAGCGACCGATCGTCAGTCCGGGAGGTTGTTTCGAGCTGCTAATAATGACATAAATCACTTTATGAAACAAACTCCAAGAATCATCCGATTTGAAGTTCGTGATAAAATGTACTTTTCTCTTTGTATTATATTATTATAATCAGTGCGACCGAAAGGGTTTGTACTGGTGACAAATTCGTCAAGGCCAGTAAAACATTTACAACCTCAGGTATATCATAGAAGGAAGGTAGTACGAAAGTCTTGTTTGGGTCTCGATTTTATGCTAGTTTTCCCGAAGCCCATTGTTTCAAAGCACTGCTGGTAACTCAACAAAACAGAGGGGCAATTAAAAATGTATTTTCTCGAATGCGAAGAAGTGGCACATGACGGTGCCAGCTGCAGTCAGTATTTATCGTCCGATAATCTCGGCTTACAAATGAGCCCGGGGGATATCCCGAGAGAATTTACAAGTCCAATCCTGCACTCTTAAGTTTACAAAATTATCACGGCTTGATGAAATTGAACCGGTTAGTTGAACCTTTTCCAAACAACAATTACAACTTTGCGATAGGAACTAGTAGTACAGGTCAACCGGTCGGTCAGACGGCAACAATTTTACTTCAGCGTTGCAGTGATTGGATTAAGATTACAGGAACAAACGTTCACGTCAAGTTTGCATTGAAAAAATTTGGTCGATGAAAATGGTTTTGTATTTATGCTTTTGAATTTGGCAGTAACGTTTAGCCGATAATGAAAGAGGAAGTTAAAAGCCTAGTTAAACTATTGCAGTAAAACGGGAGAGTGCAGCGGAGCACTCGATAACATCGAAACGACTTCTCGGTAAATTTGTTGCGCGTCCAATGTACAGTATGCTAATTTGAACGTTAACTTTGTTCCACGTGTAGGCACCGGGGTATAACTTGGTACTCGTCAGTTTAGCTGCATCGCCTTGCACGCCGCGCCATCTTGGTTTATCGATTTTGTTTAGCTCCTCGTTTTGCTTGCGACAAAAGGTTTAGCTTTCGGCGCGCCAATTAAGATGCGTGCGAGACGAGTAATAGCATGCTTTTAATCGCGCGGATCCAGTCGGCCGCAAGAGCCCACGCGCTCGACAAACTTTTTCAGTCGAGTGTGCTCCACCGTCTCCTAACAATCGCTGGCAACGAAAATCGTTGAACGAAAATTCAGTTTTATTTTCACTTTTTAATCAACGTTTTTAGTCAACATCTATTTTGTAATCCATTTTATAATTTATCTTTTGATCAGTCACTTTGAATTTAAAAACTTGTCAATTATTTGATATTTTTTATTAATAAAATTCTTTTGTTTTGTTGTTTTTTAGAGAAAAAAATGAGTTTGATTTGTACCGAGATTGTATACAATGTTATCAATGACGACTCAGTACACTCCAATTAGGGAAGAAATTGAATGATGGCAATCCAATACAGAGAGCGCAGACCAACGTGCATTATCCCATCTCTGACCCTAAACATCGCTAAGTGGAATTATGAAGATGGATCAGACGATATGTTGTAATTATAACTTGTCACGCGAATTAAAACACTTGAAAAGTTGAAATTCAAAATTAAAAAAAAAAAAAAAAAGAAAAAAAGAAAATTCTATCCGTCTACTTTTTTTGTAACCAATCTGACAAAATGGTAATTTCATCTGAAATAGTGGTCTTTGGAGAGACTAAATTTTCGGGAACCAACGGTTGTTAACAAATTTATTCCCTCGGAAAACCCGATTTCAAAGCTCTCCAGAGAGACGAGTTTTTGATTTATCAGTATGCAAGCGCATTTGTGTGCATGTTGCGTCCGCTCTTTCTATACTTTTGATTAGCTGTCCGCGTGATAATTCGCAACTTTTGCACTCAGTTGAAACTTTCATTTTGTGGTCGTACAACATTTTGATTTTCTCCATGGTCATTTTACAAATCAATACTACTATTATTTTTTCATCACGTTTGTCAAAGAATGAAGAAAACAAAATTGACGGTTAAATTATTGTAACATTTTCGTTTATTCCCGTTTGTTTCAGAACAAATCATCTTTTTAGATCCACCTTATTTGCAATGATTTTACCGTCTGTTGTAGCAGGATGTTATTTTATTGTGGAAACGACAACAGCTTGTATTTACCTAACCGAACGACAGTGTAATTCGTTTTTCATTTCATCTTCTTGATCGAAATGCAAATTGTAACATGCATTTGCCACCACGTGTGCACACACTGCAAATAACAAAATGGAAAAATATGAATATTTCAGATTACATTCTCCGCTGCTTACAAATCGGTCCAATTTTTGTGCATATCATTTCTCAAAGATAACTACATTCATTAATGTGCAAATTTATTCCCTCGTTGAACCTAGTTTCAAATTTTACTACATAAAAACAAAACTGATTCAAAAGTAAAAACAAACAAGTAAAAAAAAGTAATAAGAAGTTTAAAGTTAAAATAATATAAAAAATTTGTGATAAATAAGGATTAAAGTTTGAACTCATTGAACCGTATAAAAGCTGATCTCCATTTCTCATCTCGGAATTTCTTTGGGAGCTAAATCTGGAGCAAGTTGCATCCACTTTGTCGCAGGACGAAAATCCTTCATAAAACTTGGCCAGAATCTTGGTCGAAATCCGTCAATCATGAGAACGATGATGCCGTGTTGTTGCTCGTCTTGGCGCCGATCGCACGCGTTCAAACAACTACGTCCCGGAGGGTGGCGGCCGGACGACGCGCACGCTTGCGCACGTCCTTCTCTCGTCCTCCGTCGGAGAACCGTTCTTCTCTCCTCTTCTCTCTTATCTGCATCCGTGGCGGCGCGCCACCCGGCGTATAGTCGCGTACAGCTCTCCTCGCGAGCTGCACACTGCACGTCACGACGCTTTCGAGTGCGATGATCCCGTTTTTTTGAAGCTTCACGTAAGCGAACATCCGAGCCGCGATTGTGTCTTTCTTGGCTCGTGTTTTGCATCGCAAACATTTGCTCCCTGGTCATATTTTGTAATCACAGTGTAACCAAGGGTGGATCGAACAAATTTCTTCTCATTTTTTTTCATCTTCAAATTTCAACTTATTTTTTTTAATTTTTTTTTTCATTTTTGTTTACTCTATCATCTTTAATTTAGACAATTAATTTCATTATATATTTTTGTACATTTTTTGTTTGTTCTTTTGTCTATTTGTTTTTCGTCGGTTCGCGTGTTATCCTCTTTCCGTTCTCGTTGTACCGTTTTTTTCAGCCGAGTTTAAATTAAATTTATCGGTGCAGTGCAATGTGTTTCAAAGTTGCGGGGTATAACAAAAAAAAAGAGAACTTGTCAGATTGGCGCGCAGAAATGTTTGTAAGGCGCGGTTTCGATGGAATCAGGGTAGATGGATAGCATTGCTTCACCAAATTTTCGTGCCTTCAGTCAAGTTGTTCCAAATTGTTCGCATTTTCTACCACTGATTTAGATCGATACCCCTTCAATAGAATAAGTAAAATAAAGCGAGAATAAATTGAAGTGAAGAAAAATGTCGAACTTCGAGGGTGGAAAACAAAAGTTTACCGGAACCATTTGAGACAAAAAATAAGTGCACTGCAATAATTTTGAAAAAAGTGCGCTTTAATAATCTTCATTTGAATTTCAAAAAATTTTATATCCAGCATAAATTTTAACGGCGAATCAAATTATGAGCGTGTCAGAGAAAAGCGCGTTATCAAATCACAAATTTTGTCGTTATCTAAGCTCTTTCCCCGGGATCGTATATTTTTCCTCCGACGCGATGTACCTCGAAAAAGTGCGGCTTTCAGCATAACAATTTGACCCGTGAACTTTCATAGCAGCCTTATAAACTAAAACTCGGGTTGTCAAACACTGGAATAATTATATATCAGGCAGTAAAAAGAAACAAAACGTGGAGAGATATTTAAAAATAAAAAGTTAGATGAATTGTTAAAACTCAAGTTCCTGAGAAATGGCACATTTTTATTTTTCAATTCTGAAAAATGGTTTGCTTGAAAATGTGTGCACCAATTGACCGGGTGCAGTTTCATTTAAGGGAAAACAAAAAATCGGACACCACGAAATTGAGGATTGATGTCGACAGTGGGGCTATAATGAAACGTTTGATTGGAGCAAAAGCGTTATTGTAAAATGAACAATTCGTCAATTAACGCATACTTTTCATTTGACTGAGGCGCTCGGAGTATGAATTTATTAACAAACATCGCAATACGAATCGCAGAATGAGTAAACGTTAAGCGAACAAACAAGGTTATTGATTTATGTTTAAACTCTTTCGAATGCATCGCTCATCCGTAGTAGCAATGCATATCATTGGTTTGGCACTCGGCCATAAGCAAACCCAGGAGGGGTCCATTCACCGCTATTGAACGTGGCGACTAATTTTCATAAAAATTGTGAATCCCAATTCGCACGCTTTTTTCTTCCATGTTACGCTCTCATTATCGATTTTATTTCGACTATAATGCTTATTTCTTATTTATTCATCACAAATCGAATCGCATTTTTATTATAATACACAATATGCATTGCACATAAAATCCATTACCAATACAAATGTTTTAAATTGTAATAATTAAATTGTTTATATTAATTTTGTATAAAAGAAATTTTTTTTTCCTTTATTTTATAGAAACCAAACTTGACTTTGATTTATCGAAAAACTTTTTTGATGTTCTGTATAACTGGCCAGTTTGATGTCACAGTTTTTGCTGTTATTGGAAACCATTGAAAAATATTCCGCAGATGTGGAACACATTTCTCTGACACTTTTTTTTTATTACATTGTGAAAAATATATCGACTTATATGGGCACTTGTTACTGCCACGTTTTTGCACTAAAAAGCGAATCCAAACGGTTTCCAGTAAGACCCAGTGCGAAATTGAAAAATGTACTAAAAGCAAGTTTGAAATTGTACGAACTGAAAGCATTTTTTTGTATAAAAGTTCAGAGGGTGAATATATTTTTTTTATACACACAAACAGACAGATGGAGTTGAGCTAACGACGTTAAGGTTAATTTTTAACGCGATTGGCAGACTCTTTGAGCTTTTTATGCACTTCTTCTTTTATCGGAAAATCAAATTTCGCATTTTTTCATACATAAATAACCATCTCTATCTAAAAATATTCAGTCACATTTATTTTTCGTCCGTTTTTTTTTAATTCGAGTTTTTAGCGAGACAGTTTTTTGAATTAAAAAAAGAAATCAAGAGGACAATATTAGGATTTTCATATGACTCGAAATGGTAAAACGGAAAGAGTTGCGAGCGTTTGTCTCAATTCAGCAGGCAAATAAAAGTAAATGACAACAATTTATACAAGCGATTGCACTTTTTTCTCTTCTTTGTCGTTTAAATATAAAATAAACCGTCGTTGCAATTTTATTCTCATAAGATATTTACAGAAAAACGTGTTTTCAAGATTAAAATTTGTTCGATCATTTTGCATGATTTAGTACTTTTCGTTCATGTTTTTTGTGCACTAAAAATTGATGGATTTTTCTGCTTAATAAAAAAACAAGAAAATAAAAATTGTATAGAAAAGCACGGTTTCAGAGTGAATGATTCGTCGCGATAAGGGGTTGATGGTTGAAATTGTTTTGCAGTGTTTGAGTGATCGTTTGTCGAGAGCAGAAACGCCCGACTGGGGGTCTTCCATCAAACTGTTTTTCCAAGTGGAGTGTTATTTGGTGTGCAAAGCGGCTTGAAATTGGGATCTACGCGCGCACAGCTACGAACGACAGGAGCCACTAAATCGCAATCGTTCTTAGCTTCCGTTATGTCGCACGCGCGGGATGCCAACCCGACGCGCAATCTCCTTTCTTGTTCCTTGACCATAGGTAAAACAATCATTCGAATGCAAATGGGGATTACAGTTTTTGGGGTGGAAAAAATAAAGATTCGGCTTGAAAGAAAAAAAAGATCTCATGTAAAAAAACTCTGGTTGGAAACAACAAGATCTGAGTTGAATTTTGTTTCATTTTATTTTCTACTTTGATGGAAAAAATGATTAATTTTTGTTTAATAGTGTTTGATCTAGCTTAAATAGAAGCAAACGATGTTTTATTCATCAGACAAATCGTCATTATTTTTAATCATGTCGCACAAGCCCAGACAATCGCCTTTACGGACCGATTAAAAATGCACAGCAAAAAAGACACCGGTTGTGTCTTTTACGTTTAAATTGGAATCGTTAGAATACATCTTTCAAGCTACCCTTTGTCGCGACCATTATTTATCTTTTAACTGGGACAACTTAACTGCTTCCTTTTTTCTCTTTTTTATTACATTTTTAATGACGTTAAATATTTCAAAACATTTGTCACGGATGTACTTTTAAGTCCAAGTTGCAAATTTTGAATGAAGCTTTTGGAATTTGGAAACAATTTTTTTTATCTTTCCAACATAACACCAAAAAGTTAAGCTGACATTTTTTCCATCAGAAAATATTGTCACATTGAATCTTGAGATTTTTTAGATTTAGAAATGATTTTTATAAACTGGACTAAAAACGAGTCAAGTTGAATATTTACGAAATTGAAAATTGATTCGAAACTGTCTCCCGGCGAGCGAAGAATGACTTGTCATCACTTTATCATATATAGAGGAGCGTCGAAAGCATTTTTCAAAGTTCATCTCTTCAAGCTCGGCGCGTTTCTTCGTAAAAGCAGATGCTTTTCCATGACATTTATGACGCACGTGTATAACTTTACGGTTCGCTATCTCAGCCTCTCCGACCTCCCTTTCGTGTCCCATAACTTTCGCAAATTTCGTTTCCTCCGTTCGTGTAATCGGGAAAACTCGAATAATCGTGGCGCACTTGAGAGTGGCCTGGCAAATGAAATCGACGTACGCCGGAGCGAGTCCTTATTTCTTTTTTTTTTCTACCTTCCATTTCACTTCGTCTATTTTCTTTGAATTATTCTTCAAATTAAAATCGACTTTAGAAGTATAAAAATGTCTGATGTAAAATAATACAGCTTTTACATCACATCAAATTTATTATAAAAATATTATTTTGTTGTTATACAAATTTAAGAAAAGAAAAAGAAATAAAATAGATAAAAAAGAGATAAAAAGGATAAATTTTTTTATATTTTTCCAATTGAAAATGATTGTCACGTTTCGATAGCAAATTTTGGGTAAGAAAAATGAAAATGTATGGGTCGATGAAGGAGAATAGCCGAAAAATTGTATACCTAAGTCTAAGTGGAAATATAATAAAGTATATTGTCTGAGAGGTGGTGGGATATAACACTAACACACATACCTAGCTATTGATTTTGCCGTCTGGCCGCCCTCGAGTCATGACGTCTGGATTGTCTATATACTTGCTGCTCTACAAAGTATCTAGCATTCTTTTTTTCATCGCCCCATCTTTTTCTTGCGCTCCAAACTTGGCCGTTTGTTCTCGATATTAGCCCCGTTGGAGATGCGCCCCCTTAACAGTCCAAGCTAGACTGTAATGCCGCTTGGTGTTCCTTCCACTTTGCGGCCAAGTTGAAAAAAAAACAAACAAAAAACGTTTTGTAGAGTCTCCAATTTAAGATCCTAACAATTCCGATTGATAAAATAAAAGTAATTTGATTACTATGACGAGATGAAAAAAATGAAAAAAAAAATAATGAAAAAAAAGTTGAAAAAATGTCCTCATCAATTGAAAATAGATGATTGAACAATCCGTTGGAGGATTCAAATAGGATCAAGTTTCATTAAGATTTGAAGAACCGTCGAGTGGATCCCGTTACGCAGCTCTGTTTTTCGGTTTTAATCAACCAAAAGTGCCTTTAATCTCGCATTCGCGATTACAGCACTCCATGCACTTTTTTTTGTTCACATTCCTTCTCTACAGTTTGCTCGTTCGTCAACCATTCGCATTTCTTCTTATCCCTTTTTTATCCTCTATTCCCATTGCGAATCTTTTGTTCCCAATTAATGGAATTGGAAGCGCTAATGACAGTCACGTTACACGACCTCTGACCTCTCGTTCTCACTTTTGAAATTGTACCCGGGCCTCGTTACCGTTTCCCTCTTAATTCATCAAGTTTTTCTAACTAACTTCATATCTGCAAAATTACATACAAAAAAATGTTTAAAAATTGTTTTTAGACAATCTTTTAGTTCAGGTAACTTTACTTCTGGCCCGGGTGAAGTAATTCCAACATTTTTTACAACTTTAATTAAAAATTATTTAAGATTGACCTTTTAACCCACAAATATTTAAGGGTTAAGAGCGTTCTACAAAAGTCTTCCAAACAATCATCTAAGGAAATTAAAATGTCGGGGCGAGTTGTACGCATGAAAGTTTGATATGCAGCATGTTTTATGAAATCGAGAGAGCGTTTCAGATTGCGGCTCTCTTTTTAGACACGAGCTTTTATCAAACTTTCGACGCGATCCACGTGAAAAAGAAAACGCTATGAATAGTTTAGAATAAATACGGGCTTACGCCTGTTCGTGGCTTAATTCGTTTTGCGCAAAGAAATGCAGCGTTCATTTTTGTGTATTAAATTTCCGCTGGCTTGAGAGAGCTTCTCTTTGAAATGCGATTCGTCATTTAAAAAAAGAAAGAAGAAGAAAAATTGTGAAAAGTACTTTTCTTTTTAAAAGTCTCATTCTTGTTCATTAAGAGGAATTATAAAGCGGGTTTACAAGATGGAGCAAAAATTTTGTAACAAAAAAAAAAAGAAATGAGCGTGATAAGGAAACGCGCAAGGTTGCCGTATAAGATGTCAGGAAATCAATGAGAGCGAAAAATATACGGAGCGGCTTGATTATGCATTAATAAATTATTCAGCGTGTAATCGAGGCAATCATAATAGAATGCGCGATGGCGGTTGCGCCGCCAACCGAGACGGTATTTGGCAGTTCCGAAAGTCCGACTTCCTGCTTACGCATTGCGCCACTGTGTATTCTGCATTCAAATTCCCACGATGAGCTTTACTAATATATTCAAAACCAACTTCTTCTTAATTCATCTTGTTGGCATTTTGATTTTTCTATAATAAATTTCTTTTATTTTTCAAATTCTACCTAAATTTGACAATTTTCAATAAACTTTACTTTTTATTTATTTATTTTATTCATATAAATTTTTTAGATTTTCAAATAAAAAATAACGGTTTAAATTAGTTGTTTCTTATTAAGATAAGAGACATTTTTTACATTTAAAATGTTTGTTTCAGCAATGTGGTTTATACTAAAAGTTTGAAAAATGTTTTTCAAAAATGAGAAAGGATGAAGGCAAGAATATTAATGGATGCGTGCGTTACGGCACACAGATTAAGGCGTGCATTTATTTTCGGCCAATTAGCAGCATCCCTCGACGCAAATATCTTCTTCACGGCTGGTGCTCGCGGAGTTGCGCCAGTAGGTTATACGCCGGTTGCATAACTGTCGGCGAATGACACGTCGCGAAGCTGCCCTCACACACTTTTTCACGGCTTTCAGCTCAAAGCCTAGCAAATTAGTTTCATATCAAATCATAAAGTTATCCTCCAGATATTTTTCGCTCCCAAAAGACATCAAAACAAAGATAAAGAAAATATCAAAGACAGGCCATTCTGTAACATTTTAAAACATATTTTGAAATGTTTTCAACGGTTTGTCTTTACTTCGTCAGTTTTTGCTACGTTTTTTTTTTAATATAAATTTTGCTATCAGTTCCGACTCGTTTAAATTAGTTTTATTATTATGAACAAAAATGTTATTAATTTTGTTACTAAATCAGGACATTTGAAAAAGTTTTTATTTTTCCAGGTAGAAATGCAAAAGTGAATCATTTTTTGTTATTCGTCGAGAGTTTGAGCAAATGCTTATTTGCAAAAGTTCTCATTTTAAGGATTCAAAGGAGTTCATTGAATCGGGTTCTATTTAATGAGGAGACTTTGGTTGCTCTTCACCTGCGAACTCGAAAACAATATTTTTCTCATTCTCTCCGGTGTTTATTTGTTTGCTCGAAGTAACTTTCTGAAAGATGCGTGGGTTTTCAAGGGGGCACTTGTTCACGAACCTTGTTGTTATCCTTTCTTTGTTGAAAACAACAAAAAAGAGATTTAATTAAAAACGGATCTGAGATAAAGGAAATTTTTTGTTTTCCATATAAATCTTGGAATTGTAAAGTGGGTAGGGGATATTGGAGATGAGATTAAAGTCTTTTCAAAAGTTCTTTCATCATTTTTTTTTTGATGAAAGATGAAAAATTGTCGACAGATGAAGATGTTCTGATGAGACGTTGTTCTTTCTCTGTTCCAGATTCGGACTCTAATAAAAGTACCATTTCAAAATGACCATCAGCTTATGGTAAGTTAAAATTTCAACGACGTTAAAATTGGAATTTCAGATTGAAGTTTAATTGAGATAGAGATCGCGCGTTGGAAGTGTTAACAAGTATCTTTATCCATTCGCGATTCGCACTAATTTTAGCAAAGAACTTGGCTGTCACGACAAAGTTTGAAACAAAAGTAACCGTTGCGCTGGAGCAATTGTAGCCAACAGAGACATCAGGTTATTTCATTTTACCGTCTCCGCGTCCTTTCATACGGCTCTTTCACGCAGCCCGATCGCGAATTATATTATGAATCCTGAATTGTTCTCGAGGATGAATTCCTTTTAAAAATAAATCAAATTCTGCGGTCACAAAACTCGGAGAACAATCGCAAAAATGTCTGACGCCTTAATTTAAACACCTTTTTTAATTTATGTACATCGTAACAATTACTTCAAATCTCATACAACGTTCTAGAATTTTTGAAAACGTTACTTTCTTGTTCATTAAATCAAAAAAATTACTTTCGAGAATACATCTCTTTGAATTAATTAGATTGATTAAAAATTTTAAATTAAATGAAATTGTTTATTGTAAAATAAAATGTTCGTTTCGATGTTTTGTGAATTGAATGAAATAAGGTGTGAATGCATTTTTGAAGTGTTATAAAAGATGCTAGAATGTATAACACGTGGGGTTATACCTGAGATGCTTGACATACCTGGCATACTTTCACTTTTATTGGTAACCGAAACTATTTTTATCCGAAAATCAAAAGTCATTTGCACGCAGAACCTCAACGTCAAATGGTTTCCCAAAGATTCTCAATAAAACAATGGGAACAAAGTCGAAACTGTTTGGACTTTTCACACAATGACAATAACCCTTTTAATCTGGGGCCCATCAATTGTAAATGAAGGTGTGAACTTTGTAGGCTCGTTGCTGGATTGAAATAAATACAATACACCTGCAATAAATACCTGGGCTGTTTGTTGGCTTTTACAAGTAAACATGTTTGTTTTAACAAAAACCCAACATCGTCGGATGATATGCTGTTTTACATAATCATAAATTAATTAATATAAATTTCAACATTAATGAAAAAAAAATAACGAATAAATAAATAAATAAATAACGAATCTTGTTTGATCGACCAATTTGAATTCAAAAACTTTTTTTAATCAATTTATTTTAAATGGTTTTTTTGTTCAATAAACAAATAAATTATAAAATCAATTGAAACATCTTAAAATGTTTTTCAGTTGTATTAAAATTTGATAAGAATTACTCCGATTAAACTTTCTTTTAATTTTGGGATTAACATTAACTGGGCCTAAATGGTTTTCGATCGTAATGAAGTAAAACAAATGGTTTTGCTGAATTGTGACGCGCCAACCAATGGGAAAACCAGGACAATTATCTACAACTGGACGAAAAATTAGGTGGAAGGGATGGACTGACACCTATGTCGTCCCGTAGATCTCCAGCCCCCGTATAAGTTTGTCGTTTAGTTCGCGTCGTGCTGTTACAAGTGACGGAAGTTGAACGAAGCGCTCCTCCCGGTGTCAAAGTTTTGCCATTTACAAAGATGTTTCAAAGGATTTTTAAAAGTGCGTTTTTGATTCGCGTGTTGATTCATTAGTCGTGAGATGAAAAATGTTCGGCCAAGAGAGGTAAATTGTTTACTATTTTTTTTTTCATTTTTAAACAATTTAGTGGAAAATTTTGAGTTCGAGGGTTAATGTCAAAGTCCAATCCATTTATTGATTGTGAAATTATTTTTGTTCTGTCAAATTGTTTGGTTTAAAGTTCAAGATAAAAATGAAACCAAAAGTTTCAATTAAACTTCAATTGAATCAATAAATCTTTTATTCATGACATTAAATGTCAATTAATTTCTTGTATCTTTTATCATGCGGTTTTATTTTTTTTTTTCATTGTAATGTTGAAAATGTTTTCTATGTTGAAAAATTTTTATTTGACATTCAAAAAAGGAGGAAATTTTCAAAATTGGTTTTAAAATCAGAGTCAATGGTACTTGCCAACATATTTCGTTGTAACTGGGGAAAAGCCCACTTTTTTCCCCACCTTACTTTCACTTTTACTGTTAAAACAGATGTTTTACAATATTTCATTTAACCATTCTTATCACAATTTGTTTGTCCCTGAAACCAAATTAAGCTTGATGTCAAATATTGTTCGAAGGATAAATGCCAAGACAAAGAATGTCCAACTCGTTTACACCTTTTCAAAAAGACAATAAATCCAGGCCTCAGAATTGATAGCAAAAGTGTAAATTTTTACTGGAAATATGTCAGGATGCATTTGTAGAGACTATTTTTGTTAGAAACTAGTTTGGATTTTACATTCAAATTTGTTTTATTTAGTATTTTTAAATTAAAAAAAAATTGTTTAAAAATATTTGAATTAGCAGAAATAATAATTTGTTTGTTTCGTCTTTTCCAGACAAATCCAACAGACTGTTAGGTGCTCGGACTATAAGCGACGGTTCGCTAAATTAAGTACACGCAAAGTGCAATAAAATTGGGTGGCGTTTAAAAGCGCGCGTGGTGTAATACGACGAAGAGAACAGAAATCAAAGTGGCTAAGAGCGTAAGTCCTCGTCGAGTGCTGTCTAATCAGCACCATCAGGAGTGCGCGGAGGGGCAACTTGAAGTCAAAGAATTCCGGCAAACTGTAGCAGCAAAGCGCATGCCGTACTTGGGGCCTAATATATCATCCCGGCTCAACGACATGTTTTACACGGTCGAGGTCGGGGATACCAAATTCACCATCCTCAAACGATACCAAAATCTCAAACCTATCGGGTCTGGCGCCCAGGGCATAGTCTGGTAACTATTTATCTTATCCCATTATATTAAAGTTAAACTTTTATCAACCTCACAATTTTTCATCTTTCTTTTTTTACTTTTTCTTTTCTTTCTTTACTTTTTTATTCTATTTTTTTTTAATATTTTTTTTATTCCTAATCGATAACGACAGTGAATTAGATATAAAAAAAGGATTAAGCAAACTGAAATCCTTTTATTATCTTTTTTTTTAATTTATCTTCTCATCTTCGATATTTTAATATCCGCTTCCGTTCGGGCCTAGAGTCCAATATCCAGACAGTATCAGTTTGCACTCATAATTTCATTAGAGAGATAAACAATGGAACGATATCGAAAAATCATGAACAAAGTGAATATCGTATTTGGCTTTAACATTGAGATTGATTTTTCTTTCTGCTCGCGTTCGGAAGTTTGATTTTTGTGGTGGGGGATTTATTGATGGGACAGTGGGTGTTGGAACGGGTCAACCACAAAATGTCGGCTGATCAAATGCAAACTGATCAGAATGCATA
Organism: Trissolcus japonicus; assembly: GCA_030522925.1. Lineage (NCBI taxonomy): Eukaryota > Metazoa > Arthropoda > Insecta > Hymenoptera > Scelionidae > Trissolcus > Trissolcus japonicus. Next base: position 150,903 of record JAPYZS010000032.1, read on the forward strand.
TTATGCGAGGAAATTTCAATTATTAATTAAACTTAAAATGCAGGCTTTCAGTTTATCTTGCATTAATTATTATTTTATCTTCGGTTTTCTTATTTTCAACATTCTTCTTTCTAATCATTTTTGCTCTCTTGTATCATATAACATCTTTTCTAAGAAAAATAAAATTAATGCTTAATTTCTCAAACTTATTAATGAAATTGGAATTTTATAAATGTAGCGTTTGATGTCGATAATTTTCAAGTTTGTGAAACAACAAAACTGCCAACTCGCATGGCTTTCCTTGGGCTGTTAACGGCGCCGTTCATTATGTTTGATTAACGAATAAGTTGCGCGTTGTATGACTGTATATCACACTCTAACAAGCTTGTCACCAAATTTTCTGTTGCAGCGCTGCATACGACAGTCTCACGTCGCAAAATGTTGCGATCAAGAAACTTTCGCGACCTTTTCAGAACGTCACACATGCAAAGAGGGCGTATCGCGAGTTCAAGCTCATGAAATTGGTCAACCATAAAAATGTAAGTCCCCTGTGCTTTGATTCGTCTAAAATTATTTTGTCGTATTAAAAAAATAAGAAATTGAAACGAAAAATAAGAAAAAAAAACGAACAGACAGAGTGTCGTTAAAATTAAGATATCCGATCCATCGGCTTTAAAAGCACTTTTGATTTGAAAGCAATACAATCTCGTAACTGCGCAACGCTGAAATTAAAAAATCTTTTTTTCATGATTTAGAGTGATATTGATCAGTTGCTTTTGTTCTTGCAGATAATCGGACTGCTCAATGCGTTCACGCCGCAGCGGTCCCTCGACGAGTTTCAAGATGTGTACCTTGTGATGGAACTCATGGACGCGAATCTATGCCAAGTCATTCAAATGGACTTGGATCACGAAAGGATGTCTTATCTTTTGTACCAAATGTTGTGCGGGATTAAACATTTACATTCGGCAGGCATCATACACAGGGTAATTATCTGAAAAAAAATTCATTCAAAAATGTTTATTCGTGTATAATATCGTACCGTATAATATTCCCGTATAAATATTCATACATTTTTGTCTTTTATTTTTTCCAGGACTTGAAACCCAGCAATATAGTCGTGAAATCAGACTGCACGTTAAAAATATTAGATTTCGGACTAGCAAGGACCGCCGGCACGACGTTTATGATGACTCCATACGTCGTGACACGATATTACAGAGCACCTGAGGTAAACATTCACAATCTGAAATGACGATCGTTTGAAAAAAAAAACCTGTTGCAATTGACGTTGAGACTGATCGTACATTTTGCCGCTGAATTAAAGTTTCATGATGTTATTATTAACCGGCGCTAATCTTGGGTATGATTTATGTAAACTGGAATAAAAATGTCGTAAAAATTGCAACGGATTTGCAATTGTAATAGGAAACTTGTTTTTTTTGTCTTATTTTTTCTTCAAATAGTTTTAATCGCTGTGTGGAATGTTATTAAGTTAAAGTTTTCCTTAATCGTAATTGAATGGATCGTTTGAGAAGAAATTAGATAATCAGTTTTGTTGTAAACAGGCTTCGTTGTATTGAATAAAAACCGACCTTTGTCAAGGGCTTAAATGGTCAAGAATACATATTATAGTTTCGTGTTAATCGCGCTTAAATCGCGAATCAATATTTACACGGACAATTACATGCGAGCATAAGTGCACGCAAAAATTACGTAACTGCATGTCGGGTTAGAAAAAGTGAGAAATGAGCAAGGGTTGTGAAAGCTATGAATAACCGATAACGGCAAGACGGATAAAAATCAGTCTTTGAGATTCTGTTAATTTTTTGTTTCGAATAATATTCTTAATTAATCTCGGATAATACTTTTATCTAAAACATAAAACTAAATAAACAAGTGAACTTGACATTGTAACGTCAGAACAGGTTTTCAATGCTTACTCAATTAGCTTTGAATTTCAAACCAAACCCAACTCATTAACAATGTTTAATTCTTTATTTCTGTTGTTGAATTAGGTCATCCTTGGGATGGGATATAAGGAGAACGTCGACATTTGGTCCGTCGGTTGTATCATGGGTGAAATGATACGAGGTGGCGTCCTCTTTCCCGGTACTGATCACATTGATCAGTGGAACAAAATAATTGGTAATTATCGGAACCAGATACCCATGCAGTCAATCATTTAAAAAAAATCACTTTGAATTTATTTTTCACTGAGACTAGCATGAAAAAGAAAGCTTATCCTCTTCTCACATTGTGTGACACAAGTATCGATTTTATTATTTTTAAACTCACCGTTTGATAAGCATTCAGAGTCTTTTTGATGCATTTTTTATATCATTCAATGCTCCATTGTAAACGTTTTGAATCGGTACTGGAAAATTGAACCAGAATTTTTAACATTCACATGAAATCACTTGTATGGATGAATTGTCGATATAAAAACGATGATCATGATTTGATTTTCTTTTTACAGAACAATTGGGTACCCCAGCACCAGAATTCATGTCACGACTGCAACCAACAGTGAGAAATTACGTCGAGAACAGGCCTCGTTATCCAGGGTATCCCTTCGAGAGGCTATTTCCAGACGTTTTGTTTCCGTCTGATTCTTCGGAGCACAATAGATTAAAAGGTGAGATGATAATTTCCATAAAGACATTGAACGACGAGATAAAGCACGCGGAAATACACTTTACAAAGTCCGCAAATAACATGCTCTCAAAATAGAAAAAAGATGAGAAAAAATGAGAAGAAAAAAAGAGTGGAAAAGAACGACGAGAAAACAACATTTGTCAAATAAAACTGATCTTTTATGATAATCTTTTTATGTTACAGCCAGTCAAGCCAGAGATTTACTTTCACGAATGCTAGTGATAGATCCAGAAAGACGCATCTCTGTCGACGATGCTTTGTTACACAACTACATCAACGTTTGGTACGACGAGGGCGAAGTCAATGCTGTAAGTGTAAATTTAATTTTGAAAATATAAAGGTTCGATGCAGAGGATGATAATTAAAGATGTAACTTTTATCTTGCAGCCTGCACCAGGTCCTTATGATCACAGTGTGGACGAGCGAGAACACACAGTGGACCAGTGGAAGGAATTGATATACCAAGAGGTGATGGAGTACGAGACCACTCACAACACGCCGGCCGTGTCACAATCCTCAGACACTGCGGGATCCCGGTAGACAAACGGGAACCGTACGGTGTCTGAATAATTTAGGCGCGACTAAATCAAGAGCGCCGAGAAAAGAAAAAGAAGAAAAAAAATGTGTGTCGATCAAGCGAACAAGCCCGGTCATCAACAAGATTGTCCTCGAGCGCAGTCACCAATTTACTGCAACCTGACAATGGATGATTGACGCGGACTTCTCGGAACTCTCGTCGGACAGCTGAAGGTGCGGAAAATCGCAGCAGGCATTGGGACAACAGCCGAGGATAAGCAATAATCTCGCCAACGACGACGTAACAACGCTGTGATAAACTCGGCAACTCATCGGGCAGCAGAGTCGAGCGAGCATTTTATTTGTACCGCACCGTCGGATGGACCGCGAGAACCAACCGGGACACCAGCGAGGCAATTCAGGCGAAAGCAAACAATTAAACTAAGGGATTAATTATTCAAAAGACAAACTCACAAATTACAGTATGAATGTGTGCCCGAGTCTATGAAACTTTTAACTCTAGCCGCGATTGTCGTGCCCTCAATTTTTTTCTTTGAAATTAGCGCATCGACGGGCTGTTTAGCCCCGGTTCCCTCGCTGGAAGGCGCTGCTAATTCAACCAGCAGCGGGGACCCCTTCAGACGAGGACCTTGTGAACGACTCGTCCTCGTGATGTTTTTTTAGCCGGTTTCCACTTTTTATCAAATAAGAGCGTAGCGCTGTGTATGTAGTTGACGTGTTCGCCATGTTATCAGGTCGTGCAAGCCCTCCGTACTTTGTAAATAACTCTGTCACCGGGCGACCGTCCTCGTAAGCTGACATTTGTTTTTGCTTGATTGCGTTTTCTCGTCATTGTCAATTTTATCTTGCGACTCGTACGAATTAGAGCAAAGGTTGTCCAATTTTTACTAAGGGAGAGACGTTTGGGTTTTAACACCGTTGTTGATTGTTGTTTGTTCTTCTTTTTGGATCTGTAAATTTTTTGTCCACTTCTTTCTTATTCTCGGCAAATTTTGTACTCTTGTTTACGACTCGCGCGTCGAAAGTGCCAAGATGTTGTATCGGTTATTTATGATTGCTCTGATTTGTAGAGGAAAGTGACCTTTTAGGGTAGTTCGTCGGGTAGCTCGTCTCTGGGAGTTGATGTCAAAGCGTAACCTTAAGGGCATTTATCAGTAGACTTACAAATGAACAGTCGAACGACTTAGGCCACTTCGTTCTCACTGCGACTTGCAAACAAACAAGTGTGCAGAGCGTCTGTTCCTGATTTGTTCAACATCAACCGATATGACCGGGGGTTATCACGCAGTTTTTAATCATGGCATTAACCGGCTAACTTAACCATCAACTGGAAGTCTAATGTTTTTCTTGTCAACTTAAACTTTGTTACTGACTTGTTGTTTGTTGATTTCTTGTTTTATCCTCGCAAACAACATTTCTGTAATTTGTACATAACCATTATGTAAATTCCGTTTTCTTGTCAAAAAAAAAAAGATCGATTTATTTATATATAAATTTTAAATAAGCTTGTACAGTCATAATTTAATCTTACTTTTATCGAATTGTTTAATTTATTTATTATTTCTAAGGAAGGCCGTGATGCGATATTTTTGTGCGCGCCAATTTTGTATAAATTTCAAAACAAAATTGTATACACACTTATAAATTAAAAACAAAAAAAATTTATTTGATTGTTCAGTGATAACCCTTTTTTGAAAGCAACGCAATCATTGTGGGTTCTTTCGGTTTTTTTTAATGTAATAGCGTAATGGGTAAAAAACAGAACACCAACTTTGCATAGAAAAACTGATACAAATAACCGTGTTGCAGAACTGTTTGTTAATTCTAATTCTGTCAGTCTCGTAGTGGGAACAGACTGTTCTAAACGGCGGAAACATTTTAAAAACGAATCCACAAAAGTGTATTATATAAATCGCATGGATACCAAATTTTTATAACGAAACAAAAATGAGCTTTCAATTTGCACAAGCTTTTAAAATGTTTTCTAATAGGATTAATAAAAACAATTGTAACTCCGTGATGGATGAGCAGGCCAGTTTTTAAACTGACAGGCGTTTGATTTAATGCAAAAGGAGAAAACTGTTTGTAAAAATAATGAAAACAAGAAAAAAAAAAGGCAAATAAATCATCGTAGCGAAACTTTGCAAAATGTGAAAACGCTTAATCCTATGAACTGTGAAGTCTTTGTTTTTTTATACAAACAATCCCAATGCATGGAACTATAAAATTTTGGATGAAATAAAAGAAACCAATTTTTTAGATGAAACAAACAAAGAAAAAGGTTAATAAATAATATTAATAATCGTGCCAGTTAAAAGTTTCGTAGAACAGCTTTTAGAGTGTGTGCGCCTGTATGTGTGCGAGCGACTTTTGACGCGAGCGAATAGCAAGTGAGCTGCGTACTTAACATTAAGATATAATAACAAGATTGTGTCTGGCTTGGATCGAGTATCTAGTCTCCTCAATCGTGTCTTTTAACTTCGTCCTGCTGACGAGGATCGATAATTTATTAATCAAATTATCGTCTTCCTCTGCCTTAAACTGACACCCGTCGGTTGCACTCACGTTGGCAAACGACTACCTCGTCTTTCGTTCTTGGAATGCCATCGTTGCTCTCCAGAAGTGTTCGAAGACGTGCAATAGCTTTGAAGGTGACACTGCCGATGAAATGCTAGTTCTTTTTCAAATAGCATTTCGTGGTAATTTGATCTTCAGAACGGTCTGCGAAGGCTCGGCTGGGACAGACTTTATTTTCAGTCTACAACGTTTTAATCTTATTTTATTTATTTTTTCACCTTGCCTTCTTTTTATTATTGTAATCTTAAAACTGCTGACAATTCGTCTGCAATGGTTCTGTTACTTTTTTATTTTCATTTTTTCTGTCCCCTCTTTTTTAAGATCATTGTCGTCACCATAGTTGGTCGTTTTTTATTAATTGTAAATTTATTTTTATGAAAAGCAAACAAAAGTCGTGTGTGTACTCACTTGGAGAAAAGCATACAGAGCGAGGTATGCCGCGCACTCGTGACTGAATTTTGTTCTTGCTTTTTATCATTGTCGAATGATTATTGTTGATAGATTTTATTTAAAAACGAGAAGCGAGAAATCGGTTCGCAATCGGCACGCCGATGTGTCAGTCCATTGGGATATAAGTTTCACTTTGATAGAGTAAATGGCGTATTTTATATTTGAAGATCGATTGTATAACATTGTAACGATGATCCGCTCATTGTGTTATGGATATGTCGATTTGATGCGTTAGGCGAGTACTGATGAATTCACAGTTGTAGTGACATAAAGTGTTTGTCGAAAAAGTGCATAAACAATTTTTCATGAATGGAAGATGAAATGTATAAAAAAATGATACAAATAATACAAATAAAATTCAAATAATACCGATTATGCGTTTTTTGTTTGACGAAAGTGCATCGATTTTTTGATTTATACATATTTGATCCCATATTTGGGTTTCCTGCAGAGAAACTTGCGAAATAAATGAATATCACAATGTAATCCTCAGTTTTTTATTTTAAACCTTGTAATCATTAGTTATGACATTCTTTTACAATGTTACCATACATCGGTTTATATTTTTGAATCGTAGAAAGTGCTTATTTTTATTCATCGTCATCAACTTAATAGTACTGCACTTTGATTTTTAAATTACAGAGTAAAACTTTTTACAATTTTGTTTTACTCGAATGAAGTATAAAGAAAACGTTTGTCCTATAGTGTCACTAAACAAAAACTTTGTTTAGACTTAGGAAACCGAAAATCATTCATCATCTGAAATCATCAGAAAAACCTCTAAGCTCATTATATTTCCAGGAGAATAAGCAAGTTTGTTGTCTGCCTGGGTTACAGTAGAATATAAAGCCAAATTGAACGTCGAACTTTTGTTTGTTCCATCAAAAATATAGTTGTTTCTATTAAGTTCAATTCTATCAATTTCTGCTTTGTTTGAAAGAATTGTGAATCGCAAATTAACTTTAACCGGCTTATCATGAGTTGTAGACAGCACACAAGACATCCAGTCCGTACCATCAGAGGTGAATCGTCCAACATATATGCTCCACTGGACATCTTTTACCACAAAAGTTATCTTGGTTGTAGTGTATTGTTGACCACTGTATACTGATTGAACGTTGAATGGGAACACAAAAGTGCACATTTTCATTCGCGAATCTGAAAAAATCATGTGTTTTTAGATCTAACGAGCTTAATATTTCATATACCAAATCTATAAATACCTGTTAACAGAGCTTTGGATTCCTTCAAGATGGACTTAACCACATTTTTACAAGCCAGGATTTCGTCGAATTTTGGAATTTGGATGAATTCGTTGACATGATCAGCAATATACGTCGCAGTCAGCATTTCTAAGTTATAGCAAGCATGCCTGTTTGCAACAAGTAACTTGTCAATTGCGTTGTCGAAATTTATATCCTGGGACAAGTAGATTTCGCAAGTATCTTTTAAGGTTTGGTCCAGATACTTGTCAGCCAGAATGAGCAACTCCAAAGTTATATCGTCATTTTCAACGATGCCAGTATATAAATACTTGAGAAATACAGTGAATGTCTCGATGTCAACATCGGGTATTTCAACGACACTTTTTTTGCTTTCGACCATGTCGTTGGTCAGCATGGCATTTAAGACTTCATTTCTTGAAGCCACGATATTTTTATGAGCTTTGATTTTTTGCCCTTCGACCACCAAAGTAACGTCTGCGAAATTTTCTGCCAGAAACATGCTGCGGATGCTTTTTACAAGTTCTTTCTCCATCGCTGACGCCATATTTATTATGGAAAACGTGTCTACAAAAAATGGAAACAAAAATTTTACTATAAAAGCATCACAATATAATAACATTGAGAAAATATGTTATGCAAATATTGCCATGTAAGATTTCAAACAAAAATGTAATTTTGAACATTTTTATTTATTTTTAATTGCTGGAAAGCAAAAATTTAAAGTCGTGTTTTCGATATCTATAAGATATCGAAACATATTTCAATTTGTGCACACTTACCCAACTGAAATATTATGTAGATAATTCAACACGATAAACTTCGATACTTTCTTTACAACAGTTTAACTTTGAAATAAGGGTTTTGATTACGGCCGAAAGAACAGATCTGTTGAAAGAATGAAATGAACAGATCGAATGGAATACGATATGAAAGAATGCTTCTTGCTTCTTTTCTATTGCCCTGCCATAAATCGCATGGTAACAACATCAGAAAATAAGGGGATTTTTTTGATTTGAAAGTCGAAAAACCATCTGGTGGCTAGAACGTGAACTATTGAACTAAATATGAAAATGGCGGGTATTATGAGTTCGTAATATGGAAAAACTTTATAAAAACCGAAAAAAGAGATAAATTAGTAAAATTTATCAAGTTTGGAAAATATTAAATTATTTTTACAAATAAACGAAGCTTAATTTCACAGGATATTAATTTTGCAATCACAATATAAAACATACAAGTGTTTTTCTATAAACATTGCAATATACAAGATTTTATTTTTATTTATTTACATTTGTGACATTAATTAATACAGTAAAAAGGCATTATTTGTCATAAATTTTAAGTGACAAAAAATCGTTAAAAGACTTAGAATAGATTTTTTTATTGTATTTCTTCATCATAAATTCAAACACTTCGCAAGTATTTCATTGTCCACATTATTATTGCTATTATTCGACTGACGTAATAATCGAACTCAAAAGGGTGTTTATTTCTTCTCGTAAATCTGGATCAAAATAAGAGATTGATATAAAAATTTAAATTCATCTTTTTATATCAGAATTTTTAAAAGATTATATGAAACATTTTACATACCATTAATCAGAGCTTTCGACTCCCTCAAGATGGTCTTAATCACATCTTTACAGTCCAATATTTCTTCAAATTTCGGCATTGCCATGAATTCGTTGATATGATCAGCCATATAGGCAGCGGTAGAATATTCTAACATATTGCAACTGTGCCTGTTTGCAACAATTATCTTGTCAATAGCGTTGTCTACATTTATATCTTGGCACAAGAAGTGTTCGCAAGTATCTTTCAAGGTTTGGTCCAGATACTTGTCAGCCAATATGAGCAACTCCAAAGTCAAATTGTCATTTTCAACGATGCCGGTATACAAATACTTGAGAAATATTTTGAATGTCATGATGTCAACATCGGGAATTTCAATTATATTTTTGTTGCTTTCGGCCATGTTGTTGGTCAGCATCGAATTCAGGACTTTATTTCTCGATCCCAAAATAATTTTGTCAGCTTTAATTTCTTGTCCTTCGACAATTAATGTAACGTCAGCGAAATCGTCTGACAAATACATGTTCCCGATGCTCTTTAGAAGTTCTTTGACTGAATCTGTATTCATTATGGAAAATGACTGAAAATTAAAAAAGTTATACTTATAGAGTAAAAGTATAAGAAAATCTTCACAACTAGTTTATAATAAAACATCTAGCTAGTTTATAAAAAATTGAACATGTTCCATTGTGGATAGCAAAAAGTTTTGCATATTTGTTGAAAGAAAATTTTATTTGAAATTGTTTATAATTGTTTATATTTTTTTATACTTACTGATCACGCAATACATATAATCTCTTAGACACCTCTAACACATGGATATTAATGCACGAAAATTAACTGTTCAAAATATATTCTATTCAATATTATATGAATTGGAAAACATTATATTTTTTCCACCAAAAAATATTGAAACAAATGAAAAAAAAACTTCTGCTCAATAAACGAGAGACGCATACAAGACTAACATCGCAACCAATTATAAACATGGCTGATATCGCAGCAACTGAAGAACGGCTGCATTGCCTTTTTTTTATCTTTTCGTGTTCTTCTCTGTTGACGAAGATGAAATAATCAGGGGATTTTCGGAGGTGATGAAGTACGAAACTATCTGGTGGCAAGAAAGTGAACCATTTTTAATTTTACTTTAAAATGTATCAAAACAGTTTGATATTTTATTACTCTTGTTTATCGCGTTGTTACATAAAAAATGAGAAGAATTTAATACATAATTTCTATCAATCAAATAAAAAATCAAGATTTTGCAAAATGTATACATTGCAAAATAATATACACATTAAAATGGATCTATGCTAACCCAGGTCAAAAATATTCATGCTAACCCAGGTCAAAAATACAAAATGTCACAAAACTGAAAAATAATACGAAGCAGACACAATTCATTCTTCTCGTTCCAAAGATTTAACAAATACATCGACCAATAGATCATCCAGATAAACATACATATTACACCGGCGTTTAAAATCACTGAACTTCATAATGTTCACCGTAACGCTGCGGACTTTATCATCAAAGATGCAATTCTTCTTCTCTACTGTTAGATTGTTAGGATTTGGGATGTGCGGATGATGACTACGTTCTAGAGTAACTTTAATGTTTACTGTCAAGTTGTTTGCAAAAAGCGGTGTCAGTTTAAGTGACAAATTGTATCTCTTCTTCTCAAAAAATCGATAAAGAATAGCCTCCCAAGGATTACCATCAATTATAATCTCATTACGTTTCTCCGTGTATGGTTCCTTCATCCATTCGTCCATCTCGAAAAAGTGACAACAATTAGGTCTCGTGTTAGCTAAAAGGCAGCAAAGTAAATTTCAATTCAAAATGTTTAAAACATCGTGATAAATCTGTGGCTGTGAGGAAAAACCAGTTAAATGCTTATTCATACATTTAAGTTAAAAACATATTTTACGTTGTCTTTTCATCTACCTCTATAAGACGAGCTCAACAGAGTTGCTATGGGGATTAAAAAACTATAATTCACAAATTCCAACATTATTCAGAACTTTAATTTTGCTTTAAAATATGTTTAAAGTTTTTTATTTTTCAATGTTTTCAACTGGTAGTTAACTGGTTTTTCCTCACAACCACAGAAATAAAACTGTTAGTCATTTATTTACATTATAATCATAAAATATAATTAATAATTAATTATTCAATTATTTATAATTTTTTCATTTTTACCTGTTATTGTCCTGTAGTAAGCGATGATGATCAACATTGCAGCGGCTCTGTTTCGATTGATAAACTCTATAATTGCTTGATGAAATTCTCCGCCAAGGGTTTGGTTGTTCACAACATAGCGTGCAGTTTTTGTAATGAGCGTATTGCACTCACTACTGTGGCCGATTTCGATAAAAAAAAAAGCGTTCTGCAAGTTGATTTGGCTACAAAAATAATCTTCGCACATTTTTTTCAGCCGATATTCTTGCAATTTGTGTGCGAGTATGAGAAGGTTCGGGGTAATATATCGTACGGTGCCAGTGGCCAAATAATTCAAAAGTATTTTGAAGGCCATAGGGTCACAGTTAAAGATATTGATGACCTGAGTTTCTGGAACGGCGACCACCATCTCTTTCAAGATATCGTTTGACTGAAGGAGTTCAACTGGTACTTCGATTACTTCGTTGCCGATTTTCAACAGTCTAGTTCTCCTCATCTTTTAAGACCTATATCAAAAGAGAAAATATAAAATTATAAAACACGGTCCTCCGTTATAATTCCATTATAAAAATAAATCTTACCTTAAATTCGGATATTTGACCAGGAACCTTTATTTCTTGAATCCAAAACTTGTTTAATAGTTTAATTTTGATCCAGCCGTTTAATTTTGATATGTCAACAATGAATTAGGCTGGATCAAACAGACATTGATGACACCTAATTTCTGTTTGCTACGAAAAGTCACAATGATGCCAATTTTTGAAATTGAAACTGATCACAGTTCATTGTTTACCTCAATCAAAAGTCTCGCTTTCCATCAAAACAGATCGTTGAAAGCAAGCGATCAAAGGATGAGTGACAAATTATAACAATCAATCAATAGACATTGAAAAGTAAATAATTCTTTTTTATTAATCATGTTTATTAAAAAAGGAACAACCGTTTTTGAGGAAGAACCGTTTGCCTACGTTTTACACGGGATTCACAGTAAATTACGATGTGACAGTTGTTTGAAAAGGTATACAAAACATATTCACTGAAATTTAAAATTCGAACATAATCACTGAATTGGTTTATACTCCAAAATTATAATACGTTTTGATTTCCTTAGATCCAAACTTCAAATGTGCAACAAATGTTTGCACGTCGGTTACTGCAGCGTTTCGTGTCAAAAACGAGATTGCGATGTTCACATGGAAGAGTGTGACCAAATAAAAAAAGTCAATGGGGAATATTTGGATGATGTCAGATTGGTGGCAAGGATTATAACAAAACTAAAACACGGGGGAGCCAGCGAAAGATCATATTACACAAAGACAGAGTACAGAACGTTTTATGATTTGCAATCACGTATGTTGTTTTTTTTTTATTTTTTAATCAAAATTAAACAAAAATAAATGAGACCAGAACTGTCAGATTATCGTATTTGTTTTGTTAGATAAAGAGGATGTCTCAAATGACGAACAGCGAATGGAAGAGTTCAATGAGCTATATGGAAATTTGCTGAGATTCATGGGCAAGGATAATGTGCCAGAAAGGGACCAGGTCTTTGAAATATTTGTACGCCTTATAATAAACTCGTATTGCATTAATGCGGGACCTTTTGACAGCATCGGAACGGGATTATACGTTGCGATATCTGTCGTGGATCACAGTTGTAGTCCCAATTTAATTTACGTCCACGTTGGTCCAAGGATGATTCTCACAGCTGTCAAAGATATCCCCGATTGCAACTGGAAAAAGGTTTTTATTGTGCGATGAAATAGGCGAACAAGATTCATTTTTCGAGACTTTTTTTCAGAATTTTTCGATATTGATTCATGATATTTTTAGATGACAATTCCTTACATTATAATCAGCGAATCAACCAAAGACCGGAAACAAATTTTGAAGGAAAACTACTATTTTGATTGCAAGTGCGAAAAATGCGAAGCTCCAGAATGGGAGATTGCGTGTCCAAATAAGTTTTGCAAAAGTTCATGTCAACCTGATGCAGCCAAGTGTTCGAATTGTTGCGCTCTAATTCCTCGTGAACTGATTGAAAATTATAACCAAGCTATGAAAATATCCGAAGAACTTGTCAATTTTTGGGAAACAGCAGGTACTTTTAAAGTACAAACAATTATTCAGAAAATTATTCTTTTCGTTGATTTTATTATTTTTATTTCAATTTTTTTTTGTTAGATTATTTGAAAGTTAAATTGTGTTTGGAGATGCAAGCAGGACTTCTGCACGATGCCAATACGATGCATCTGAAAGTTCTGAAAATGGCTTATGATTTAGTTAAACGAGATTCACGTTGGCAGGAGGCTGAGAAGTATTTACAAAAACTCATCTTTGGATACTCGTAAGATTTCTTTTTTCTTAGTTTTCCATTTTTGAAAAGAAAATTTTCAATCACAATTTTTAATTTTCAATTTCTTTGTTTGTTTAGAAACCATTACACTTTATTGAATTTATCCTACATCCTAATGCACCTTGATTTAGCAAGGATATATTACGAACAAGAAAAATTTGACGATTGCTTATCGGTGCTCCGAAAAGTGAAAGATCCCCTGCACAATATTTACGCGAACCATCACGTTACAGAATTTTTGTACGAAGTAAATGATGTATTTCCTAAACAAATATTAAACATGTTATATTAAACAAATTATTTTTGAACTACAAAACTCATGGGAAAATAATATTTTGTATGAACAATAAAAGAACATGTGACAAATAATTTTGATGTTGAGTTTCTTTTTCGTCCTCACTTTTTGTTAATTTTTATTTTGTGGTAATTGTTTAAATGATTTTTTATAAATTATTTAAAGGGATTTTAAAGGGAATTTTGTTACAAGTATTTTATGAGATTTATTTTGAACAGCTCACAAAATTTTAAATCTAAATTGGTACGTACGTGTCTTATATACCAACAGTTTAGGGTAAACAACCTTTGGAAAATGATATCACACTTGAAGACCAGCTAATACGAATCAAATTGTGCTGTTATGTTTCATCCAAAAATCGTTCGATTGAATAATAAATTATCAAAATGATTCCAAAAGGTACATTATTGCACAGCTCGGAACCTTTTGTAAACTCCTTAAGTGAAATTTCTCGAAAAACTCACTGCAACTATTGCTTCAAAAGGTAATTCATTAAAAAAAGTTTTACATTAATAATTTCAATTAGTACTTTTCAATTATTTTTGTATTTAAATTTTATTTCAATTAATGTAATTGACAAGATGTCATTTTAGAGAACCGATAAAAATGTGCAAGGGTTGTTACTACGTCGGCTACTGTGACGAGGAATGTCAGATGAAAGCCTGGACGGACCACAAACAAGAATGCAAGGACATAAAAGCGAGCACTTTGAATAACAAAATCATCAGCAATGAGGTGAGACTTTTAGCAAAAGTCATAAGAAAGATAAAAAAAACGAGTAACAGGGATGCTTTGTTCAACTTGGTACCAAGTGAGTGTAGAAATTTTTGTTAAACGATGATTATCCTTATTCTAATTGATATTATAATTGAACTTGTAATTATTGACTCTTTTTGCAGACAACAATTTTTCAGAAGATGACGTAGAACGTAAGTTGATTGTGAAAGGATTTTATGAAGAGCTGTGCGGTTTCATGGGCTCCGAAAATGTCCCTAAGGACGACGAACTCTACGAGATAATCGGCCGGATTCATCTTAATACTTTTCCTGTCTATGATATGGATATGCTGAGCATCGGACATGCGATTCACCTGGTCCCGGGATTGAAACACGGTTGCAACCCGACAGCTGTGTTTGCTCACTGGGGTCGGACAATTTACATCACTGCGTTACAAGATCTTCCTGATCTTGACTGGAACAATGTTATTATCACAGATTTTATTTATTTTTTAGATTAAACAAAATTTTGCAATTAAATTTTGTTTGTTTTCAGTTGACGGCTGCTTTCATTTATGCCTTCTTTGGTGTCGATGACAGAATTTGGAACAAAGGATTGAAATTCAAGAGCGAGTGCAGTTGCAAAAAGTGCACTGACGGTCAACTGAAAGAAGCCCTCTGTCCAAACAAAAGTTGCCGAGGTGCTTGCAACATCGACGACGATAATTGTCCCAACTGTGGAATTAAATTATCAGACGATTTCAAATCTTCATTTAACAAAACCTTAGAGTTAGCATTAAAATGTTTAAACTCCCATAAGGAACATTTCAGTATCCTTTTTTTTTTTTTTTGCAAACCATCGCCTTTGTTTTTATAGTAAATTATTTTAAACTTGATTAATCCTTAGCCCCAAAATCAGATCACAAATTGCTCCAAGTTTGTTTCAAGAAACTTTTGGACGTAGCGCAGCCGACGAACTGTGCCTTGGTTCGAATCACGGAACGATTATATTTGCTTGATGAGCTTCACGGGCACTGGGTGCGTGCCATTGATTACTTAGAGAGAACCATCAAAGGATTCGAGTAAGACCTGAAAATCGAACGAATCAATTGAATTTCCAAACTGACGATTTTAATTTGCTGCAATTTGTTTTAGGTATTATTTCACAGAATATGATTTTGGTATTGCACTGTTGTATTACAAACTGGCGAAATTTCGCATGCAGTTGGATAACACTGGTGGATATTATCAAGCGTTGGATGAAACCCAGAGGATATTCGGTTTCATTTACGGACAAAAAACAGGTCACAAGGTGGCGACGGAGCTAATACAGAGGACGCTGAAAAAGATAGCACAAACTCGAAAAAACAAGCCCAAGAAAAAATTCAATTTGTACTCATAAAGTTAAAAAAAAAAATCAATTAATGTTCTTAAATTTTGCGGTTTTAATTAATTAACCATGTGAGTAACGGTGAACTAATTAATAAATAACAAACAATTTAAGATACAAAATAGGTTTTCTTTTGTTAAAAGTTACAATTACTTAGTACATCATGTGTATTCGATTTGTTAGTTTATTTTGTTCAAATAATGAACTTGAGAATCATGATTTTATTTGGTTGCATAAATCGCGTCTATCTCAAGTGAGGAAACGCCATGCTGTTTGATCGGCATGTAGACACCTCCAAACACTTGCAGTCCCAGCATAGTAATGTTTTTGGTATCCAGAGGTTTGGCATCTTTTATTTCCCGGCCACGAAAGAAAGCTTTGAAACCATCCAGAGGAAGTTTCACGTTATCAAATGCATCGTTTGAGATCGGAGTCTAAAAATATGAAAAAGAAACCATTTTAGAAAATGTTAATCAAAAAATAACATAAATAATGTATAAAAAATGTCCCGAGATATGGCTTTGTACCGTGAAAATGTGTTCATAAGTTATATCATCATCGGTGTGTTGTCCCTCATGCCTTAAAACTACTTTGTACTGGTTGTTCTGTCCTTGAGCTCTACAAATAAGCTCAATGTTTAAGTAGCTTGAAAGGTCCAGCTTGACAGGGGTGCGAACCCCGGCGAAACCAGCGCCGTTCGGTTGAGGATTCAGGAGAGTGAAGAAAACCGCTCGCTGGAATTCTTTAGTCTTTTGTAGCACAAGCGTGGCCTTGGATTTTCCAACTGTTCGAACAGTGTCGGATATTTCCGTCCAGTTATCCACGGATGGGGTCGAAGTGAAATCAAAGAGGGTCATTTTATTGCTAAAAAACAAAATAAGATAGTTATGTAAAATATAGTTAAAAAATGAATAAAATGATTTTATAAAAATATTAATTGTTAACTTACCTGCTGATTGGTTGAGCTAAAACCACTCCAATTATCAACTTACTAATTAGACTTCTCGTGTTGAAAAACATTTTTTTCGTGATTATTCTGCAATCAAAGATAATTTTTTTCAAATTAAACAAAATTTTAGCAAACATTAAAACATTGTTAACAAGTGTTTCTTTTTTTTAATCAGATTGATTATCAACATTCTCTTAACCTCTTGAAAAAATTATACAAAATGTATCACGAATCATTGTAATTTTCTTACCTTAACAATAAGTTGAATTTCTTTTGATTTTAATTATTGGTGAATGAGGAAACTGAATAGAAAATATTAATTCTATAACTTGCGTTCAGTAGTAGAAAAATAAAAACTCATTTTTACACATACACACACTCACGGAAAAGAGTATTTTTAAATCTGTTTAAGTCAAGGAATCAGCTGACTCTGTCACACAGTGACGTATCCTCAAAAAAAGTAACCCGCTTTTTTTTCAAAAGATACTTTTGAAAAAAGAAAAAGAAATGCTTAATATAGAAAAATTAAACATAAGAAACATAGAAATATTTGTTTGCCATAAATTTTTTGATATTTGTTAATTTTTGTATTTGAAATTAGAAAACTCTTTATTCGACAGCTCATTGACGTTTGTCATTACATTTGTTATTACTAGTTGCAGCGTTGTTTGATCGATACCCACATAGAAATTCGTATCTCATCATTTCATTATAGATGGTAAAATTACAATTTAAATTTGTTTATCCAAATATTAAATTACAAAATTAATAAAATTAAATAAAACAACAGGCAAAATCGACATCTTGCAAAGATGCAATTCAACGATGGGAGGAAGAGAACAAGAAGCCCGCTTCCGAGGCAAAGGAAGTTATTCTCTCATTTCAGTGGCCTCCAATAGACAGGATGGATAACAATTTATCAGTTCTGACTAGCGTCGAGTAAGAAAAAACATTATACATTTAAACAATCAACCTCTCTTTTTGAATTAAAACAAAATTTAATTCCAGAAAACTTTCTCTCTCGACAAACATGATTGAGAAGATATCTGGACTGAATTCATTGAAGAATCTAAGAATCCTTTCCCTGGGACGAAACTATATAAAAACATTCGCTGGGTTGGAAGTTATAGGTGACCATCTTGAAGAATTATGGATCTCTTATAACATGATTGAAAAAATCAAAGGTGTAGCTGCATTGAAGGCGCTGAAGGTTCTTTACATGGGCAACAATCTGGTGAAGGACTGGTCGGAGTTTAATCGGTTGCACGAAATTCCCAAACTGGAGGACTTGCTTTTCACCAACAATCCCATCTGCGAGAACATGGAAACCGAAGCGTGGAGATCGCAGGTGATCAAAAAGCTCCCAAACTTGAAGAAACTCGACTCCATTCCTATAACGTACGTGAGCTCTAAAATGAAACTAAAATTTAAAACCAAAATAAAATTGTTTAAAATAACGAACAATGAAAAAGGCACCGATCGGATGATGATTCTCAAAAATTTTATTGAATCATTTTCATTCGACTATAATTATCGTACAAAACTGTATTAAATCGCTTTGCCACAATTCAACAGGTCATTAAAATCTTGCAATAAGCAAAGTGATCGATGAAGTTTGATCGATTTCTTACAAATAAAGTCTCAATTACGTTTGCAGAGAAGCGGTGGAAGATTGATCGCCAACATCCGGATCAGTCCACGGCCCGCAACAAAAATTCATCGATACAAAATAAACGAAGATGAAAAACAAGATTCAAATTGTTTTGCTTTGTTTGTACAAATATAATAAAAAATAACAGCGGAATCTCTGTCGCAGTACACTATCCATCAAGAGAGCACGAGAATCTCAGCACCGAAGTTCCGATCAAAGGTTCTCAGTGATCACGAGACTATAAATTTCTATTGAAAAACTTTTGACAGATAAACCGAAGAACAATTCCATTCCCATGGCAAATATTTTGATTTCTTTTTTTATTTACAAGTGAGGTTTGATTCTGATCGCGTTGAATCTTTGATCGGTAAAAGATTCCTTGTAATCTCTCTCTCTCTCATTATCATGAAAATATCATCAGTAATTGTCGACTTTCATGTCGTTAAGGCCGAGGCAATCGTTCTGCTCGTAATTTCTTTCATATTTAGTAATTTTGAGTTTGTCGTCGGAACCATCGTCGGACAGACTTTGGATGTAGCTGTTTCCCGCAGGATCATCGAGCACTATCGTGACCTCCAATTTTCCCTCCAGCACCTTCTCCAGGCTGCGAATGAAGTTCTCCATCCTCTGGACCATGGCCTCGTCGCGACTGTCACCGGTGAACAATGTAGAATTGTTCAGCTGATCTTTAATTGCGATAATCACACCCTCGACAGTCGTGAATCGACCGCCCAAGGTTGCCGAACCAACTTCCAATTCAAGCTCAGGGATCTCCAGGGTGCACGTATCCGATTTCAACAAATCTCGACAAAAGTCTTCCTTGCCCGTGACCTTGACTTCAATTTTCACCCCATGTGGCTCTATTCCGGCGCCGCTTTTGACTTCGTTTGTTCGATGACCGCATGCGTCGCACGACGTTGCCATTATTACTACCTCTTTAAAATGTGGAATTTCTGTTAGTTTCGGGTTAAGGAAAATGTACAATTTCGTCAAATTTAAATAATAAATAAACTAGAAAAAAGAATAAATATATCAATTAACAAAGGATACTGGTCATCTTCATGTTGGTCTCACAGGGACTGTTACACTCAGGACAATTTGTTGGGAATGTCAGAACCTCCGACTCCAATTCTTCGAGCGGAAAATCTCCATCCTTGATAGGCTTCAGTAAGACATCTTCGTTCTCCTCATAGATTCCGAGAGAATGGTTTTGTTCTTTCGTTCTGGTAAACGTTTTCATCGTCAAGTGAGGATCCTTCTGTGGGTACTTGAGGTTCTCTACATTACATTTACCAGAGATGTCCTCGAAAAACATCGTGAAAGGTTCCTCAACATCCTTTAGGCTTCTCAATTGATTGATACATGCATCTATTTTTTCTGCAAGCGTCGGACTTGTTTCTCGCCTCTCGGCTTGGTCCTGCTCCAGAGCCGTTATGCTTCTGTCTATAATTCCTTCTACAGTTGTAATTTCTGAAATTGAAAAATGTTTTCAAAACGTGTTAAAAACATAAAAAAATTCTGTAATAATTATTTTAGAACAAAAAAAATCGTACCTCCTTTTTGAGACCTAGCAGGTATTTCAAATTCTAAGTGGGGAATCCTAATAGAAGTGAAATCCGATTTTATAACTTGTCGATTCAAGTCCTCGGTATTCATCACTTCTAAAATAAACTTGACTCCCTTCTCGCAAATTTTTCCCGTATCTTGAGTCTCATTGTTTTTGTATCCGCAATGTTCGCACTCAAAGGACGATAGCATAACATCCTTGTAATGAGGGATCCTGGTTAAAAATAACCGAGTTACACCCTGCAAAATGACACAGTTAAAAACATTGCCAAACCGAACATATTTCAGTCACCAATTTCAAATCCTCCAATCCAAAGATTTACGACTAAACAAATTTTCAATCAACATTGTTTACTTTTAATGTTCAACCAATCATTAAAATCGGAGCATTTACAATTTAATCAAAACAGAAAAAAAACATTGAAAATTTGCAAAGTACAACATCTCCATTTGTTTATAACTGCGGAGTTAAAAATAAGTGGATTGCGTAGTTGACAATATAGAACCGTTACCTTAAATAAGGCAAGGAAAACGCAAGGTTATGTTGAATTTGCAAGGCAAAGTAATCCAAAATAGTGAGGACAACATAACCTAGTCGCGGGATTTCGCGAAACGTTGTGCCGGCTGTACTCACGTTTTGGCCACAATTCATGCACAGGCTCTCGATCTCGGTGGTCTCGGGATCCTCATCGTCGGCCGAGATGTCCCGAAAAATCGGCTTCTCGTTGTTGTGATTTCGCTCGGACATCGCGCACGAATTGCGGGGGAGTCTGACACTGACTTAGTTGTTTGAACGTTGACTACGATTGCTCGAGCGGTCTCTCCAAGAATCCTGATACCCCACACACGTGAGAACGATTTGTGACACGACCAATAGCCTGCTCCGAAAACATGCCGCTCTAACCTAACATTCAAATTGCGAAAATAAATTGTCGTATTCAATAAAAAAGTTGTTTCGGTTATTCGACAAATTAATGTTCAACAATTGGCGCTTCCTGTGATAAAATCATAAGATTTTGTTAGTGCTTTTCATATCATTTTGAGTGCGGCAAGAAATACTAAAAGTGAGGTTAGGAATAAGCTGGTGGCGCCATTGTTGATAGAGGCATTTGATCTTCGTTTGTTTTTTTTTCTGACAAAACTGTCATGTTATTGTTTCTTCCGAGGATAACGAAGTTGTGCAGAAATTTTAAGTTTAACTATTATTCAACGGTTAAAGGTTGGGATTGAGATGAATCTTGAGTTTTTCATTTTCTTTCTAATTGTTGATCACTATTTAATGTTATTTTATAAATTGTTTTCAGCAGCGACTGCGAACATTGAGATGGAGAAAAACAAAAATAATAAAAATATTGTTTGGATCGACATGGAGGTATGTTCAATATTTTTTGACAGATTGTCATTCACTTACCTGATCTGTTCCCAACATTGTCAATTCTTTTTCGTTATCACTGTCACTTTTCAGATGTCTGGTCTGAATGTGGAAAAAGACAAGATTTTAGAAGTCGCCTGTGTAATCACTGACGGTAATTTGAACATCATCAGTGAAGAGATTGATCTGGTGATTCATCAGCCTGATGAAATTTTAAATGGAATGGACGACTGGTGCACGCATCATCATAAAGCGGTAAACAGTCACAAAATTATTTAACATTTAAAATCGCATTCAACTCAAAACAAAGATCTATAAAATAAATGTTTGAATAACAAACAAATTGGTTTTGACTTTTTAGTCGGGTTTGATAAAAGCATCGAGGGAAAGTAAAACAACTGTTGAGGAAGCAGAAAGCAAACTGCTGAAAATGATTGAAAATTATACCCAACCAAAAACTTCTCCCCTGGCAGGAAACTCGGTTTATGTGGACAGATATTTTATCAAGAAAAATATGCCTGCTTTGGAGGACTATTTACATTACCGAATAATTGACGTATCGACTATCAAAGAGCTTGCAAAGTAAGTTAAAAAATACCCCAAAAATTCGCGAGTAAACATTTTTCCTTAACTTATTTAATTAATTTAATAAATTAATCTTTTTCTAGACGATGGAATCCGAAACTGTACGATAATGCAGACAAAAAATCGTACAGCCACAGAGCCCTTGATGACATAAAAGAAAGTATCAAGGAGCTTCAATTTTACCGAAACAACTTCCTGGTTTTAAAAGAATAAAGAATTTAAGTAACTGAATTTAAAAAAACTTTAAATAATAAAAGTTGTAAATAATTTCAAAAAATAAAAAAGTGTAAAGAAAAATCTGAAAACATTTTGAAAATCAAAGTTTTTTCACTCGATCCTATTTACATTCAAATTGTAAGGTTTGGAGCAACAGGAGCAACAGGAGTGTGCGCTCTCGTATGAACTGGACTTTGCGCCATCTACCTAAACAAACATTCTTCATCTGTCACGTTGTACGAGACAAGGACAGAGAGCGGTTGACAGAAACGCGCGCACGCGATTGCGGGGTAAAGCGAAATCGATTTTTGCATTGTGAAACTGTCAGGATATTTTTTGCGACTCCCTCACAGGGTGTCATTGTAATTGATTGTTCGCAACAGTCCGGGACCATGGTTTTCATAAACCTATACAAATCTCGCCGATTCAAGTCTAGAGGCAGATAAAAATGAACACAGACGTGGAAAAATAAGGCCGGAGTTCGAGCAAGTGAGCTTTCCCTGACCATAAACATGCCTCCTACAAAAGATAAACGAGCTATTAAATTTGTTATCACGGAGACTGACCGACACACCAAAGGTTTTACAATTTACAAAATCACCTCAATGGTAACTCGTCAATTTTTTGTCCCTTTTTTATTTCGTTACTTTATGTTATCTATATTTTATGGTACTTTTTCCTATTTTTATATTAAATTTATAACATTATACTGTTTCGCAGATCTGTTCAAAATCTACGCCCGACGTAATATCAAAAGTGTCAATTTGGAAACGTTACAGCGACTTGAAAAAACTGCACTCCGCAATGAAACCTCTGTACAGCTCCTTGAAGATCAAGGAACCGTATCCCAGCTTGGCAAAGCCAAAGTTGTTCGGCCGCTTTGAAGCCGAGGTCATAGAAGAGCGGCGGCTCTGCGTGCTAAATTTTTTAGAATTCGTCGGGCGGCACCGGTCGCTTTTCACGAGCGAGATCTTCGTCAAATTTTTTGAGACGAGCGAGTTGTCGTCACAGAAACTCGACTGTGCGACCAGTCGGACGGAAGACCAAAGGGACTTGGCAGAAGACGAGGATACAACTGGAAAAGAACGTTGGGAGCAGAGGAGCACGAGCGTGACACTGCACGACGGGTCGGATCTTCCCAACTCGAAAGAGAACAGCTCGCAGTACATCCTGATCGCGGCTGCTCACATGAGCGCTGCTTTTCGACATGAGGCTATTGCCGAATACGAGGAAGCTTTTACGCAATACAAGCTGGGTATCTCGCACCTACTCAACGGAGTTCAGGCCGACCCCGACCACCAGAGGAAGATTTTGATCCAGCAGAAGATCAGCAAGTATTTGCAGAGGGCGGAAAAACTTTACAACAGACACTTGAATTGCAACGTCTCAGTATTAAACAAGCCAGTTAGCGAATTGAAAAATTACAAGGTCGTTCAGGTCATGGGTCCCATGATGCTGGTCAAGGATGTCCTCAGGGGATTTACGAGAATCATTAAGGTCAGTATTGTCGGATGCAATTTGTTGGGTTGGAAAAATATGTATTATTCTTTAACTAATTGAATGCGAACGTTCTAGACTGTGGAAAAAATAGTCGGGGGACAAGAGGAGGCTAATCATTACATCCTGCGTGGGAAAGTACCGTATATGGTTCAACTTTATGGCTGTGTGCAAACTGATACTACAGTATTTTTAATTTTACAGTATATAAGGTACCGAGAACTTTATTCAGAGGCAATAATCCTTTTAATAGATGTATCCTTAATAATCACAGTAAAATTACGTTAAAATGAAATTCAAGTTTCTATAATTTATGATTTATCAAACCGATAGAAGAATGATAAAAAAATTGTATGATTTTAGCGGAGGCAAACTGTGGGATTTCGTTGAAGAGCACTACAAAATCAGCGACAAGGGTAACAACAAAAAGGGTCATTTTCGATCATCAAGTTGCGGCGCGGTGATGCAGATAGTTCCTCGTTTGGATGAATGTTCAAACTCAGAGCCAACCGACCCGCTCCAGGGACGATCGAACAGCTGTTCGGAGAGCTTGGCAACGAGTCAGCTGCTGGAGAAGGCGAAACAGTTATTGCAGTCGGTGAACGCGACGTTGAAGAAAAGCAATTCCATAGCGAGTCGTATGGACGAGTCAGAAAATCTGAACGAGGATCATTTGAAAAGAGCCGTTCAGCAGATCCCGACAATAAAAATCGACGACGAGAGTTTGACGGAGGAGCCTGAGAACGGCATAGTGGACGAGGACAGAGACCTGAGCGAGCGTTCGTTGAGCGACAGTTTCACGGATCTAAGTTCGATCAAGGACAACGACAACTCGCTCATGTGCGACAGTATCACCAGTGACACAAGAGTCACGTTCGGCCAAGAAATTATGAACGAATTTTGCGAATGGGAGAGCAGTGTTGTAATCGAGGAACCGCCGAGTTGGAGCGTGCCAGAACCGGTGGTGCAGTTGTGGGCTGCTCAGATCATCTGCGCCCTGGAAGCTCTTCATCAGCAGGACGTGATTGTCGCGGATCTAAGACCAGACAACTTGCTGATCACCGAGGACGGGAAGATCGCCATGACTTATGTTGTAGCCACTCGCCGACTATTTGAACTCGCTCTGAACGCATATCTTGCGCCTGAACTCAGACTTTTTATTCACCCTGTTGCCATTACTGCTGCCGCTGACGTTTGGAGTTTTGGAGTTTTGCTCTACGAACTCCTAACTGGCCAGGTAAAATTTAATTGAAATAATTTTTGTTTAATTGAGATTCAATTTGTTTTTCAGATTAATGTAATTAAATTTTATTTTGAATTAGCAATTTCAGCAGAAACATCTTGGCGAGTTCCAGTCCTCTTCCATTCTAAACAT
This sequence comes from Trissolcus japonicus, assembly GCA_030522925.1. Classification (NCBI taxonomy): domain Eukaryota; kingdom Metazoa; phylum Arthropoda; class Insecta; order Hymenoptera; family Scelionidae; genus Trissolcus; species Trissolcus japonicus. The sequence goes on from JAPYZS010000032.1 coordinate 176,051, forward strand.
TCCAGATTGCCTCTCAGAAAATGCTAAATCTTTACTACACAGTGTGAGTTATTACATTTTTAAAAATACTTAAAAATAGAAATAAGTTTAAGAACATAAAAATAAATGTTAAATTGTTCGTTTCAGATTTTAAAGTATTCTCCGAACGAACGCCTAACGATTCCAGAAGTCAAACAGCATACGTTTTTCGAGACCATCGATTGGCTGAGCCTTCTGAACTACTGACGTGTTAAATTGATTTCCGTTTGTTAATGGAATTGTTAACTGCGTGCCATTTACGACACTGTTAGGCATTTATTTTTGCAATTGTGTACAAACAAAACTGTCACCTCTGTTTTGTATCAATCCGTATTTATTTTCATTGCAAATTTCATAACGCAATCAAGAGAGTATTACAATTTTCGTTCGTTGCATTTACAAAGTTTAAAAAGTATCTTACATATTTAAACTAAAACAGTTTGAATAAAATCATTTATTTTTATTCTATCCAATCCAATTAATTTACCAATACCCCCGCTATTTCTGTAAATCAATTCAATTTGAAATGATGATCAAAAAAGATTATCCTTTCGTGTTCATAAAACGAGCACACCGCGTTCGTCAACATTTCAACAATTTTATTTCTCTATAAAAAATATCAAGTGAAAGTTAAACGTCCTTTACTTTTAATGCTCCTTTTTTATTTTCATTTATTGGAGCACCGCAGCGTTCGCAGCTATGCTGGGATTATTAACAACTTCTCCCAAACTTTCGAGCAGTTCTTTTCTGTAGTCATCGAAGTCGCCATCAATCTCATTGATGTCCTGGTTTTCGATGACGTAAAGACAACACTCAGTGTCCCTGATGAGTCGCTCGTCGTGGGAAACTATGATGACACCACCCTTGTACCCATTGATGGCATCTGCCAAGGCATCGATGGACTCGATGTCCAAGTTGTTCGTCGGTTCGTCGAGGATGACGACGTCAGGTGCCATGAGACACAACTCTGCCAATGCCACGCGAGCCTTTTGGCCACCTGAGAGGTCTTTCATCTTGATGGTGTGTGCGTGCGAACTCAATCCAAAAGTTCCGAGTTGTTTTCGCGCCTTCTCGTATTGCAGATCGAACAGACGCATCAAATATTCAGACGGAGTTTCTTCGGCTGTGAGATGTTCTCCGGAATGCTGATCGAATCGGCCTATCCTCTGAAGATGTCATAAAATATACATAAATCAAATTCTCAAAGATATACGAAAGATTTGATAAATAATTATTATTTTCTTTTATTGATTCAATATTTTGTATTACTCAATTATTCATTGTAATATTTTATTGTAATTTTTCATTGTCTTACCAATCTATGATTTTTGATAGCTTCGCCTTTCTGAGGGCTCAATTCACCGCATAACAATTTCAAAAATGTTGATTTGCCAACTCCGTTGGGACCGACTATAGCTATTCGAGAACTCAGATCTATACCAAAATCAACGTCGATGAAAAGTGGCTGTTGTCCCTCATAAGCAAATGATACACCTGAAATTTATCACAATTAATTACAATACTTAATAGTTTCCTAATAAACAGTAAAAATAAAAAAATCAATCTTCATCAACAAACCATGAAGACCAAGAATAGGTGGTTGCAAAGGCGGAGGATCCGGGAAACTAAATTTAACAATATATTCTCTGGGTTTTTGCAACAATTCCTGAGGCCCATTGTCGTCCTCCTGTTTTTGCAGCTTTGTCTTGTTTTTCTCCTGCTTTCTCGTGAGCGCCTCCTTCTGCTTCTTCTCGGCCTGTTTTTTGCTCTGACCCGAAGCTTTCAAGTCCTTCAGACGTTTCTCCTGCTTCTCATAGGCCTTGATCTGTTCCTTACGTTTCTGCACGTACATCTTTTTGAACATGCTGTAGTTTCCCTTGTAATAAAACAGCTTGTACTGATCCAGATGAATGATATCGGTACAAACATTGTCGAGGAAACTCTGGTCGTGGGACACAACGAGCAACGTCTTTTTCCAAGCTTGGAGATAGTTGTCCAGCCAAATGACCGCGTTCAGATCCAAGTGATTCGTCGGCTCGTCAAGCAACAGCAAAGTTGGCTCGAGGAAGAGTGCACGCGCCAGAGAGACGCGCATCCGCCAACCACCTGAAAAATTTTTTGTTGCTCGATCTTGCATCGATCGACTGAATCCCAAACCAGCCAAGATACGACGAGCGCGAGGTTCGGCAGAGTCTGCGCCTATTATTTTCAATTCCTCGTACACCTGAAACCGTCCGAGTTTTATAAATCTTTCACTTCAAATTCAAAATTAGCAAAATAATAACTAAAATAATAACTAACTCAAAGAATGATTTTTTGATTTTTGATGATGATAAAAGAATAAAAATCTGACATTTTTTTTTCTGACTGATTAAATTTACCTCTTGTAATCTTCCCTGGACGGATGAGTCGCCCTGTTCGCTCAATTCTTCTAACTTTTTACATTCCGCCTGCAGTTCTTTACATTTAACATCTGCGTTCAGGACTACTTCGACAGCCGGTGTGTCGTCAGCAATGACTTCTTGCTCACAATAAAGTACATCTATGTTCGGCGGGATGGCCAGAGCTTTTTTCGCTATATGTCGAAGCAGAGTGGTCTTGCCGTGTCTGTTTGGGACAAATTTAAAAATAAACAGTTCAAATCGCGTGAACCTCAATAAACCAATAAAATATTTTAAACATTCACAACCAGAACAATGTTTATCTTTAAAATTTGTTTAAATTTCAAACAATGGAACTTTAAAAAATTAAAGTCTGTCCTAAATTTGAATTACCCGTTAGGACCAACTAGACCATATCGTCTTCCCTGTGCGATGAGCAGACTAGCATTGGTGAACAATTCCTTTCCCTTGGCAGCGATGCTGAAATTTTCAACTTTGATGTCAACAGCATTTTCCAACTGCTGTTGACCGCCGCGAACCTGGTTGGCAGCTTGCGAGATGGTGAAATTCGACTCGAGCTCGCTGTGGCCCTGGCCGCCAGTTTTCGTGAGCATCTCGATCGTCCGCTCATACTCCTGCTGTTTCTTTAATTTCTTCTTCTCCTTGTGCGTTAATTTTTTCTTTCCACCCTCCTCGACCCCCAGGTCGGCAATCTCTTTTGTAACTTCGTCCATTTCACCGGTCGAATAAAAAGATCCACGGAATAACGTTGTCTAAAAACGAGGTTAGATGTTACACTCTGGCACATGCAGATCAGCACATGTCCACTAACACAACTTTAAAAGTGACATTTGTGTGACACGCGGAACGGGACGAGATGTCAAAGTGGGTACTCCGGATTGTCGCGTATGATTTCAGCGACGTCTATCGGAGACGAAGCTGAAATGAAAATGGCGAAAATACGAGGGACAAATTTAAAAACTGTTTAAAATGTCCATCGAAAAATTTTGGTTTCAAAAAGTTGAAAAAGGCAACTTTCAAAAATGTCAACAAAGTTTTAAAAAATCATCTGTCAAAAGTTCAAACAAGTTTGAAAAAGTTGACAAAAATTGTCAATCGTACTGTTGAACTTTTGTATCAAACAAAAAAAAACAAATTTTTATTAAAATTTTTTTATGGGAAAAAAAAGTTTTTTTTGTTATATTCAATGAATATTCATTAAAAATATCATTTTGTTAAGCAACGTCTGCGTTTTTTGTAAAAAAAAACGTTACGTTTTTTTTATTCGAAATCATTTCATTATTAAATTAAAATTTTAAGTTTTTAAGTATGTTTTATTTTTATAAATTTAATAGTTCACGAGAACGCGTTCTGTTTTTTTTTACAATTGCATTATCATATTCAATCGCCGGTTGGAAGATTGTATTTCAAATTTTGATTCCATCGTATCTCTTATCTCGAGGAAACGATCCTCCATGGAAAACTATAGAAATAAATTGGCCTTGTTATTCTGGAGCAGCGTAGTCATGGAAACAGCGCAAAGCACATTGGAAATGAAACTCCACGTTAACAGATTGAACGAAAAGTGTGCGAGTTAAAGACTTGAGAAAAAAGGTGCTTGAGCTGAGTCTCTCTGCTTTTGGCATTTAACGTTATTGATTTCTTACTTGATAACAAACTAAATGAAAAAATTAAGTGCTAGCACTCTGGCTTTACTTTTTAAACAAAAACTTGTTCCAATTCATTGTTTCTTAAATAATATGAGAAACACAAATGATTAACTAATGCCTGCCAATTAGAAAACTGCAATTCACTCACTTAAAGTTTTATCAAAAACTAAAAATAAATGATTAAAAGTAAGATTAAATTGCACAACAAGGGAATATTAAAATAAAATAAAATTAATTCCACCCAAAAAGAATAAAAATGGAAATGGAATGATTAAAAAAAGACGGAAACTTTTAATTGTACAATTAATATTTTGATCGCAACATTTCAAACTTAACATCAAAATTACATCAAAACTATTTCAAACTTGTTAATTCAAGTGGACAAAAAAAATGATTAAAAAAACTTGATTAAAATCCCCTTAGAATTTACGAAAAACTGGATATACATTATTGCATAAGGTGATTAAATAATGGTTATCGAAAATTATGTCAGAATATCATAATTGTTCAGAATTTTATGGTTTATCGATATAGCGGTATGGACTTTGATGAAACTTATTGATCACGTCAAAGTTGCAATATTCCTGCGTAGAGTGGGTACATATCAGTGGTGGGGTTTCGCGTTAATGCTTGATACTGAGGAGGACTCGCGTCACTGACTCGCGAGCTTTCACACCGGACGAATGTTACATCAATTTATAACCATCGGTGGTACACAATAAACAGTGCTCACGGGTCATTCGCATCGTTTCTTATATTCGCTTGTCGTATCTACACCTCAAAAAAGGTATACTTTTTTCCATCTACCTTATATATTTTTTTTTAATTCAACCCATGCCAATTTTATATCAATAAGATCAAATTTATACTGGATTAATAATAATCTCAATATAATTCCATTTCTTATATTCTCAACATTGAAACAGAAGAAACTAGGAAAATGGCAAAAAAAGGGTAACGTTGGACTTGCATGTGTCTTAATTTTGTGTTTGTGTGATTCAATATTTTATGAAAAAAGTGTTATTCTGTAGTTTGGAGCAGAAAAAAAATGATTGCGCATTATAAAAGGATTTTCTGGTTATCTCTCATTAAACAAGATGTAATTCATATTTAAAAATACAATTTTTGTTTAATATTTTAGCACTGTAATATACTTCTCACCATTTCATGTTTTTCACTTTTTTTAAATGCTTTCTTTTTATCAATTATTTAAAAACGAAATTTCAGTGTCGTAATATAATTATTATTGCGCTCATGAATGTAAGTGGTTTTGAGTATATGAAAATATAACAATAGACCTTAATGGACTAAAAAGAAAGTAAAAACGAAGCAATTACGCGATACCTCTCTAATTGTCACCTTGGTCTATATAAATTTTTACAATGTACGTATCGGTGATCCGGGATTTGATTTTGAATGTACCTGGTTTGTCATTGCAATTTATCTCATGGTTGCAATCGGGGCACGAACCAACGTTGTTAAATTAAATTAATTACGACGAACAAAAAATTATAGAAACCTTGAATTTCTATGAACTAAAATTATAGGATATAGAAAGATATATGAGGTTTTATGAAACCAGAGCCCATTTGCCTGTCAAGTAATTATTGTGCAATTATTGTTATCAAATAAATTCCCGACTATAAAATGTGAATAATTATTACAAGCTCGTTAAGAAAAAAAAATCAGGAGCGATAGAAAAAAAAAGATTCAATGGCACCGAAGAAAAAGTCAGATATCGGCTACCAAAATCGTTGTATGCAAAATTGCAACGAGACAAAAACATTTATGAGTAAACCACTCTCACTTCGCAAGGTTGATTACTCTAAAATTCACAGATCACTGACTCCTTTCATAACTTTAAACGGATAAAATTTCAAACTATTTATTTAATCGGTGATTGATTTCATCCACGTATTCCGTGGGCTTGGCCATTTTTATCATGAATATTGATATACGAATTTCCCAATTCCAATATCCCAATATCCAATAGCTTCGAAACACGTTAAATTAGCGTGGAAAAATATATTTTCATATTTCCTCATTAGTTCCCAGAAAAAAAGGATGATAGAAAAAACTAATCCAGAGTTGCATAACGCTGCTAAATCATCCGAACGTTTATTATAATTTATTCGACACGAAATTCGGTACCTGTTTTATATTCATCTCGCTTTTGATTTAAACACATTTTTTTTTCTCGTTGGTTCAATTAATTGTTTTATTTGTTGTTTACAAGATTCATGCTGACCAGAATTGTAATATCCTTACTTGAATGGATCGAATGAAACTTTAACAAATAAGTCATGGCCACGAGCCACCGGTGTAATGTTTGCTAACTTTTACTTTTCTCATGTACTTAAAATAAAAAAAAACAAGCAATTATTAATTATCTACTCCAACTACTCGTCGCGGGTTGTTGATCAACCGTTGATTAATTTATTGTGACTAATTATGAGTCGCGAAACATTTTATTGACAAGTTTGTGTACACATCTTTCAGGATTTCCAGCTTGGACAGCGTCATGGATTCCACGACATTCAAGGAATTCGCCGGAGAGATGGCTCATTTTATCACGGAATATCTAGAGAACATCCGAGACAGGTTTGTTTTTTTTTCCTCTGTTAACATTTAATTAAAAATACCAACTACAATTAATTAACTGAACATTTTTTAATTAACTGAAATTGACCGGGCGTATAAATAATTAACTTTTTTTAATCTATTAATTCTTAGGAGGGTCTTGCCCTCGGTTGAGCCTGGATATATGAAACCCCTCTTACCGGAGGAAGCTCCAGTGGAAGGTGAAAATTGGCAGGATATAATGGCGGATCTTGAACGAGTTATTATGCCTGGAGTAAGTGATAGATGTTACAAAAAAAATATAACAAATCAAACAAAAATTAAAATTAAACATTTTCGTTAATTTTACAATTTTAATTTTATATTTGTAGGTGACCCACTGGCACAGTCCAAAATTTCACGCCTATTTCCCCACAGCCCAATCTTATCCGGCAATTGTGGCTGACATGTTAAGTGGTGCGATCGCCTGCATCGGATTCACTTGGGTATAAAAAAAAAAAAATTAAAAAATTGTGTATTATTAATATCATTATTCCGTCTGAGTTATTTCATCTGAAACGAACAATTTGATGAATTCAGATTGCTAGTCCCGCGTGCACGGAGCTGGAAGTAATAATGCTCGATTGGTTGGGTAAAATGTTGGACTTGCCGAAAGAATTTCTGGCCTGCAGTGGTGGCAAGGGAGGCGGAGTTATTCAGGTAATTTACAAAAAAATAATCACAACACCAAGCTTCACAATTGTCTCTCATAAATAAAACACGAGCGAAAGCCCTCTGAATCATAAATTATTTATAAGTCCTTCTGAATTATGATCTAAATCAATCACTTTTGTCAGGGTACCGCGAGCGAGGCTACACTGGTGGCTCTTCTGGGTGCCAAAGCGAGGAAGTTACAACAAATTAAACAACGCCATCCTGATTGGAAGGAGAGCGACATCATCGGCAAATTGGTAGCATATGCGTCAAGTACGTTTCATAAAGTTGTTATAATCAACTTGTCGCATCGGATTCAAACTTGAACCGATCGATATTCCGTACGCGTGTATACCCACGTTGCGAATTCGTTCGGCTAATTGAAAATGGTAGAAACTGAAATTGCTGACATCTCGGAATAAGTTGCAAACCATTTAAATCATAACGCGGATTTGTCAAGGGTGACGAGAAAGAGGGAGTGTTCAGGAAATCAGTTTATCGAATAGCAGCACTTTGTTGTCATAGAAACGCTCGATATCCATCCCTCTCCAAGCTCGGGGATCATAATCACCGTGTCTGTCTCGTCAACACGTACGCAACGAGTCTAATTACGGTTGCACTTACAATTTAATTCATGCACCGTTGTTTGTTTTCGTTCATTCATCTTTTTAAATGGCTTGGAAGGGCTGCTTTCAATGAATTGACTAAACTTTTTTAACTCAGAAATGTTAAATTTCTGTATATATGGAGTATATATGTAACCATATATATTTAATAATTGTCATATATGGTAGCATTTATACATGCACGTATAAGTGGATTCGTATGTGACTAATATATGTTTCCATATATGTCTCATATATGTTCCATATATCTTTTTGCCTGGAGAGTTCCACTTGTAAAGATAAATTGAAAAGTAGAGTTTCTGGATTCAATTACTAGTCTGTAATGGATGGATTTCTAGATGTGCATTTTGTTCAAGTTGAAATAAGATTGAATGAATATGAATATTGAAATTATATTAGGTGTGATTTATTTTAGGTCAAGCCCATAGCTCAGTGGAGCGAGCTGGATTATTGGGTGGCGTAAAGTACCATCTCGTTGAACCAGATGCACAGAACAAACTACGCGGGGAAGCATTGGCTGAGCAAATACGCGTTGATAAAGAGAATGGTTTAATTCCTTTCTATGTAAGTCGGTTCGATTAAATTTCTTCATCGAAGAAAAAAAAAACTTCAACCAGAAATTTATTGAACGCTATTTTTATTCAGTTGCAACTTGAAATTGTGATGCAACATTTATTTTATTTCAGTTTTTTAACTTCAGTTGAACAATTTTATCAACTAATGGTATAAGAGTTAATCATTTAATGATTAATTAACTTAAAAATTTTATTTTATTTCTCTGACGTCTCTAGGTAGTTGCTACGTTGGGTACAACAAGTTCCTGTGCTTTTGACAGAGTAGATGAGATCGGACCAATTACAAATGAAGAAGACATCTGGTTACATGTAGATGCAGCTTATGCAGGTAACTTAATCGAAGTTACCTAAACTTTTCATTTCACTTTTATTTTCCGCTTTATTATTTATTATTTTATTATTTTGTAATAATTTTTTTAGATGAATAAAAATTGCACAATTGAAAATAAATATTATTAAAATAAATATAATATAAATAAATAATAAATATAATAATAAATAAATAAATATAAATAAAATTTTAGGTTCGGCATTCATCTGTCCGGAGTTCCGTTATCTGATGAAAGGAATCGAGCGGGCGGAATCATTCAATTTCAACCCCCACAAGTGGATGATGATCAATTTTGACTGTTCGGCTATGTGGCTGAAAGATCCCACTTGGGTAATCAATGCCTTCAACGTGGACCCACTGTACCTCAAACATGATATGCAGGGCTCCGCGCCGGACTACCGTCACTGGCAGATCCCACTTGGACGCAGATTCAGAGCCCTTAAATTGTGGTTCGTCTTGCGACTGTACGGCGTTGAAAATTTGCAAAAATTCATTAGAGGCCACGTCGCTCAGGCTCACGAGTTTGAAACTTTGCTCCTCGCGGACTCGAGATTTGAGATCGTCGCTGAAGTTATAATGGGATTAGTCTGTTTCAGACTCAAGGTAAGTCGCAGTTTCAATCAACTGTGATGTTTTACAGCATCCTTTCCTGATTTCTTATTATTTCATTTGGTTTTTCATTTGTTGATGAGTTTTTAATGAATTTCATAATTAACTATGTTTGATCAAGAGGTTGCTCACATTCTGCAACTTTTATATCTTACTTTAATACCTTCCAGAATTTCTTCCATTATAATTAAATATTAATGATAAGATTTATAATTGAAATGCAATTAAGAGTAAAAACGCAATTACTAATTAATCATTACGAAAATATAACCATTATCAAAATGAATTATTTTTTAATTTATTTCAATTGTTAATTTGTTTGAGAAATAATTTAATTTAATTTAATTTTAACTAATTTAACAAATCACTATAATTCAACGATTGAACGTGCGATGTAATTTTTTAGGGTTCGAATGACCTGAACGAAGCACTCCTGAAGAAGATTAACGGCGCGGGTAACATCCATCTAGTACCGTCGAAAATTCGCGACACATTTTTCCTACGACTGGCAATTTGTTCGCGATTCAGCGAGAGCAAGGATATCGTCTACTCGTGGAACGAGATAAAGCAGCGCGCGGACGAGCTGCTCGACGAATGGTCTATCGCAAAGTGATGGCGTGCTCGCATCACTCGAAGCTGCCGTGCTTTATCTGCCGTTAATTGTAATCAGTCCTAATTTATTATTCAACTTTTGTTCTTTCGGGCGCATTTCGAAACATTTTAAGTATATATTTCCTGGTATACTATTTTACAAATATACGACTAAACGAGAGAACATGGATACGATATGTAACCGTACAATTCAATTTGTTCGATTCGCATTTGGTACAACACAAAACAGCCATTGTGGTGTGTTAAGAATCGAACAGAACTGACATCGCGCGATTTTATTGTTATTGGTGGGATTGATGCGAGTCCAATCTTCAATCACTTAACGCGATGCTCTCAAATTGCAACGAAACCATAAACAGCAATGACAATACAGCCATGAAATATGCCTTTGTGTGTTAAACTTCGCTTAAAGACTCAGTTTTAAAAGCCGCAGTTTTGTAAGCCCGACTTTCTATTTTGCAATGTTGTTTGAGAATGTGTAAAACAACAGTTAATTTTTATTATTTCGCGGCGGTTGGAACTGAGTTCTGTGAATTTTTTTATGAAATTCGCATGCAATTCATTTTTAGAGGCCGTGATCGTGTTTTTAAAGATATTTTAATATACCGTTTACATTTGGACCGAACATTTTTTCGAGTCTTTCATTGCGTATATGCAAGAAAAGTTTTATGGGACCAGAAGAAATGCAATTGTAACAAATATTGCGCATATCAAATTTTTGAAGTTGTATTTTAATATTCTTTCCTTGCTTGAATATTGTTTTCAACGAGTTTGGATCTTTGTTGTTTGACTGAAATTTACTTCCCTCCTTTAAACGTGGTTAACTCTTATTGAGTAATAAAAAACAGTTACACATTACACTGCAGTGAAAATATTGAAAGGATTGTTATTATACATTTATGAACTGTTTGTAATATAATGTAAATAAAATTGTTCCGAGCGTGAGTACAATCTTCTTAATTTCAAAACAAAAGAACCCGCATGTTTTTTTATCAAAAAAATAAAATGTTACAAAAGACGTTTTCATGTGACAGAGATATTAATTTACTTCACATTTCAGAACAAAGTTGAAATAATATGAACTTTTTTTTGCACAAATGTTTTTCTTTTCTCGTAAATGCTCGTTTCTGATATTTCTCTAGGTTATCGCGAACCCATAAAAATTATCACCGAAATGCAATTCAATTACTGACTTTTTTAATTTTCGAAATGATAAGATATGTGTACTCATCGTTTGCATATCTTCTGCAAATAAAAATTGCCACAAAAATTTTTGATCAACTCAAAATATCTACTAACACTGTACTTTTTGCAAAAATCTTTTTTTCAAAATGAAAACCATCATACCCGAATCTCAACGATCCCAACTTGTTATTGCAAATTATAATTTCGGCAACGCTCGTTTTGCGTTCAAAGAAAACCCTAAATGCATCTGATATTTTTTGATGACACTAAAATTCTGTTACGCAAGACAGTTTTTAATCGACACGTTGGGAACAAGTTTTAATTTTTGGATAATATTCAAGAACAATCCAGACACTGGATTTCAACTTTGGTGAATTTCCTTTTAAACTCAGCCCGACCTTGGACGCGATTTATCTTTCCCTTTTTACTTGATTTGATCGTTTGAAATTAAAATGTCACTTGATTGCCATGTAAGGCGTTCACGCTGAATCAAATTAACTTTTTCAACTTAGGATAAAAAAACGTGTGTAACTTTTGTAAGATTAATCACAACTCAAATCTGCAGTTCACATATGATTAAATTGATATAAACAAATAAAAATGATTTTTGAATTTTCTCAAAAAAAAAAAAAAGAAAAAAGAAAGAAAAATACTTTTAGAATGACTAAAAAATCTTGGACAATATGAGTCAATGAAACTGCAGCACCTTTTGTCAACTAGACAAGATCGCTATTGGCCTGCGCGAAGTGGTCCGCGCGTTTGCGCTACAAATTCTAAGGGCTGTCGCGCGCGGGTACAGCAAGAAGCGCTGTTATCGTTGGATGCTGGTCGTGATTTCAGTAGCAAGGTTGTTGTTCCAACATGGCTCTCAGTTGACCATCCCTACAATTCAAACCTCATAATTTAATCAATGATAATATTACCGCAAAACCAATCATTCCATACCGTGAGTAAATCCCCATTTCAGTCTAATCATTGTCATCTCTCTCATCCTTTCACTAACTGTACAATACCTAAACAACCTTCGATCATCAAATAACAGAAATAAAATGAAGACAATTAAAACAATGCCATTGAAAGTATGTTGTTTCATTGAAACCATAGACTAACTTTTTTTTAAACTGTAGTCCAAGCTTTAATCATAAATTTCAATCACAATTATTCATACGTTGAATATTTCAAGGAAATTTTATAAATAAAATTTAATAAATAAAAATTAACTTGCAAGTCTTCTTTTTTTCTAAAATGAAAAAAAAAAAAAAATTGTATGATAAATTGAGGTCTCTCTCTATCTCCGAGGATGGGGCGGCTGCTGCTTCTTCTGTCTTATTTGGCGGCTGATGCGCGTGTGCGCACTAGGCGGGAGAAAAACGAAATGCTGTGCGCCTTCTTGGCTGTCAAATGCTAGTTATCCTCGAGACTCGGTGGTGATTACGCGCGCGCGACGTCCTGCCTGGCTGAGTGGAGTCATCGAGATTGAAAATAATCGCCGAGCGTGGGTCACAAGCAAAGGTCCTTAATTGCCGAATTAATCTCGCTCTGATAACAGTTTCGAATCGCACAAAACTGCAAACTTTCCAGCTGACATTCGATCCCACACTCGCTCTCCTCAAACCGGTTAGCCTATCCTTTCGTAGAGCGCACCAGTACCAAGCGCAACGTGCTCACGCGGCCTCTACAACTCGCTTGCAAATATTCACTTTATATTCTTTCAATTTGCGATGCAATTTATTCAAACATAAAGTAAGTAACTTCTTGGAATTTTTCATCAATGTTGTTTTTCCCCGTTCGCTTCTATTTAAGGATAACGTTAGTGAGATGCACCAGGTGACATTCAATTTTATCTTCCCTTCCTTTTTTCCTCCTTTTTTTAATTCAAATGTTCAAATTTCTGCAATCTATTTAAGAATTCATTTGCAATTTAATTTTTTATCCTATTAATTTTGTTATCGATGAGTATGAACTTCCTTTGACTTTCTATTACGTCACAAAATTGGAAGTTCAATACGATCTAATAATTTGTAAAATTTGATAAGATCAATATTTGTAAAGGAGAGTTTGCATAAGTGATTAAAAAATACGGATAAAAATATGCGCACGTTGGAATACCGAATGTTTAAACGGATGTTCAAATAATAATTAAACAAACTTTATAGGAATGAGATCAAAGTAAACCCTGTGGTATTACTTAGTCGCATACAAAATGGATTAAAGGCATTCAACTTGGAATACACGCGATTATATGAGTTTTCGAGTGGTTTATTTTGACAACAGCATCAAAATCAAATTATGAAACTTTTTGCCAACCGGCTTGCCTTTTTGGAGGATGAAAAAAACATGTTCATTTTTCAAATATAATATATCGTACGGGAAAAACATTGATTTTTCATTAAACCTCATTGTATGTTGTATATTGGATTAACCACAAGCTTACAATACGCGAGTGCAAGTACTCAAATCTAATTTAAGTGGGTTTGAAAAAAAAAAAATAAATAAAAAGTGTAAAAAAATTTTAATTAGAAAAAATTAATCTCTCAGGAAAATGCGATTTAATAACAAATGTTGGAAGTCAAATTAAACTAAACGATCTTGAAGACTCATTAATCAAGATTTTTTCCAGCAAAAACGCATGTTTGATAGAACAAAAAAAATGCACATGCATAATTGTAATACAAATGCATACATTAGTCGCGAAATGTTTATCATTCTATTGCTAAATGAATCATTGAAAATAAAAACAAGAATGTTCGATACGCAGCTGTATTTAAAGATGTGATTATTTTACAACGGTCGGTACGAATTTTTGCATTGAAAAATGTGCAACCTTGTGTATTTTTTGTATGCAAAAAAATAGCACAAATTTTCATGACAATAAGCACGTGAAAGTAGTTCAAAGATAATGCAGAAATTTGATAAAGAAAAAAAAATAGAAGGAAAAAAGTGTTCTTTGTGTAAAATGTTCCTTGTGCAACAAAATAAATGGTAGAAAAAAATTCGAGTTTCAAATATGTTCTATTTCATTTCAACGTTTGTTTTGTTTTGCGGAATTTTTGTGTTCAATAGCCTCTTGTAAGGTGGAAGAATCCATACGAAAGTTTTTCATTGATTGAATTCAAGTTCAAAGTCTTCCAGACCATCAGGAAGAAGTTTCAAATTTTAATATCGTCGATGTAACGATGTTTAATTCACAAGTGTCTTGTGGCTTTTCCCTGAAACAAACATTGCGATATTGAGAATAAACTGAAACTAAATTAATTGCTTGCGAAATTTGATACCGGAAGGAGAATTTGTCTGCTAACGAGAAATTTACATTACTCTACTATTCATACATGCTTGATTTTGGATTCTATTTTGGCATGACCTGGCAAACTTTAACATACGATGGAACGGAGAATAAGATAATTACAGCGTCACTTATTTTGAATGTCCGAAAATAGACAAATTGATCCTTAAACGTCGTTTAAAATTTAAAGATTAAAGAAAAATCATTAATTCAGTTGTTTAATTAATTTTTTTTTTTTTTCAGTAAAACCAATTTGCAAACCATGCAAAACGTTTGATTAAGCAAGCTCCCCATCTCAAAATGAATATGCAATCAATATTAGAATACGTTCATTAGATAGATTGTTTATAAAATTGTGTCAGCGACCTGGGGGTAACGTTTAATTAAAAAAGCTTTTTGTAAGATGACACGTTAGAGAGGGAAGAATGCGCTGACATGACAATTTATCGGAGCCAACGATAGTCTCTTGAAAAACATTGTCGAAACAAGTATATTGTGCAATGCGGGTGTATTTTACTGAAAAAAAAAACGTATTGCAGTGGGTCGTCAATTTGAGTCTCAAGTTTTTTTTTAAAGCTCCACGCAAAATTAAATGACAAATTCAAGTGAGCCTGCTTATATACCACGTATCCGCAGGCGATTGAATCGATAGAAGAATAATTGACGCGAGATTTTTAAGAGCTTATCACAAAAATAGAACCACGCCGGCATTAAAAAAATATAACTCACTTGGATTAAAAAACTTTTGTTCAAGCTTTAATATTTTACAGAAAAAAAAAGAAACAAGAAAAAGTTATTAAGTAAATGGTTTTTTTAACAATATAATCTTTTGTTAATAAAAGGAATAAAAACACGTATCTAAAAAAATGTAATTTTCGTTTTCGTTTAAACAAATTTAATCTTCCGCCAAGAAGTTTTGATTTTTGGCTGCAATCCAAGACGGAAATTGGTCTTAGACCAAACTTTCATAATAAATCATTAATGATTTTGATTTTGTAACAATATGTTATTTTGTAATAAAAAAGAAATTGTTTCACATGCATTTTATTATAAAGTTTGTAATTGTCATTTAATTGTTTGTTTCAGAGGAGCAATTAGGCAGTTGGTTAATGAACTCTAGTATATAATGTTTGAGACGAGAGAGAGTGCATTTGTAATACGGTTTTGTTCTTCAAGCTCCGAGCTGTGCAAAAGATCAAGCCGAGAGTGCACGTCGGATTACAAAACACATCAAAACGGCACGAAATCTTAAAGGTCTATTCAGTTATGGTGTCTCGCACATGCAATGACATTAGCCGCAGTCAGGGCACTGTGGCATCGGGCCCACCTTTACAAAATATTGCTCTTCGCTGTTTTCATGCTCATAGGTCTTCAGTACCTCATTAGCAGTGTGCTCGACCGACATTCTCTCGAAACTATTTTCGCAGTCAAACCGTCAAGGTAAATCTGAAACGAGTGTCATATCGCAAACATTTGCTCTCTGATTAATACAACGCCCCTGTATCGATGACCAAAACTATTTACAATTTTTTTTTCTCACAACCAATCAATTTTAATTTCTCAATGTTTAATAATTCACTGTAACATAATGCAAAATTTCTTGAATATTTGAATTAATTTTTTAAACTAGTTTATAAATAAGTTTATAAATAATGAATATTAATTTGGAGTAACACTTTTTGTTGAACTGTCTTATTGTTAATTGACACTTGGGATAAACTGTTTTGTGTGGATTAAATTTACAGATTCCTGGATCACTCGTACCACCCGAGGGGATTAATAATATATGGTCGAATAACACCGAGCTATCTTGTGAATAACGTTTCCACGACGACTGCATCAGCAGTTGTAGCACAGTCGGGCAATTTTTCCAAGCCAGAATTAATTTCAACAATGGTATCCACAAACAAAACCGCTATACCGCCGGCTCGCAACGTTTCCAACGTTAATACCACGGACAACTCATCTCTACCGCACTGCCCGCCTTATCCACCTAATCTTGGTAACACATTAGCAACATCCAATTCAGGACCAAAGTGGAGTTAATTTTTTGTCCCCAATTTTTTTATGACGAAAAAGAAATAAAAAAATGATCATATTTGTTGCAGTTGGCCCTCTTAAAGTGGAACTGTCGCCTCCAGAGATGTCGGAGATGGAAAAAGTTTTCGCGGAGGTGAAACCAGGTGGCTTAGGTTCGCCGGCTCACTGTACACCCAGATACCGTGTCGCTATAATTATACCCTTCCGGGACCGACTGCAACATTTGCACACACTTTTATACAATTTACACCCGGTTCTACTCAGGCAACAGATAGAGTACCAAATTTTCGTTATCGAACAGAAAGGTGAACGATAAATAACATTCGATCTGACTTTACGTCATATATAAAAAAAACTGCAGTTTAGTTATATTTAATAATTTGAGAAATAATACGAATCGGTTGATTTAAACAAATTAAAAAAATGTTTCTAGGAGAGACACAATTCAATCGGGCAAGTTTGATGAACGTCGGATTCGTTGAGGCATTAAAGGAAAGGGAATTTGATTGTTTCGTGTTCCACGACGTTGATCTGCTGCCGGAAAATGACAAGAACCTTTATACCTGTCCGGAACAGCCGAGACACATGTCTGTTGCGGTTGACAAGTTCAAATATAGGTAACCGTGAAGGATGACACCGTGTACCTGTCATAACAATCAATCAAAACGATTATATATCATGGAAAAAAATGAGAGTCTATTTTTTGATATCATTGAGCGATAAGTTTCCCGTTGAACATTACAATTGTTCTCACAAGACTCATCTGCAGATCCGTTTGACCTCAATAAAGCAAATATTGTGCTCGCGGCTATTGCAGCCTGCGCACTTGCATAATCATCTATTATTTTTCTTTTTCGCCAGATTCTAATTGAGATTTTATCACATAAGATTTATCTGGTTTGTCCTTTGAGGGTCTTTGAAAACTGTTATTGATATACGAGTTGAATAGAACGTCAAATTCAAATGGAATGAAAAAATTCAAATGAGATTAAAAAAACGTACAAATTGACTGAAAATATTTAACGTGATATTAATAACTAATTGAAAAAAGAAAATGGAATACAAAATTTAATGACAAGGTTTTGTTAATAGGTTGCCTTACGCGGATCTGTTTGGTGGTGTGTCAGCGTTAACGAAGGAACATTATCGACTAGTGAACGGGTTCAGTAATGCATTCTGGGGTTGGGGCGGCGAGGATGACGATATGGCCAACCGTATCAAAGCACACGGCCTGCACATATCCCGGTACCCAGCGAACGTCGCGCGTTACAAAATGCTCAGTCACAAAAAAGAGAAGGCGAATCCAAAAAGGTAACCGGCAAGCTGCCGTCACATCTTTCTAAAATGAATATAAAAAGATTTGTTATAAACGAAATATCTATTTTTCAAGACCCTTGCTTTCTTGTATCTGAAAAAAAGTTTTGCTATTAAAAAGTTTCATTGGCAAATGACTTTTTAGGTACGAGTATCTGAAAACTGGCAAAAAGCGATTTGCCACTGATGGCTTGAGTAATCTTCAATACGAACTAGTTGATAAGAAGAAACCGAAACTATACACATGGCTGCTAGTAAAACTCACGCCTCCCCAGCCCAGCTGATGGTTCCACTGGATCGGATAATAGGTCAATCCGACGTGTACTATAAAACATATACGTTCAAGCAACGCATCCGATCAAACGAAACAAAAACGAGGTTCTAGTTTTTAAAGCGCTCTCGCTGTGGCCAAGATAGACACGCCAAATGCATTGTTTTTGCCATAGAATGGGGAAGAGAGAATTTGGAATTAATTTTTTCGAGGAATTTTTTTTTTAAGTTGTACATTATAGTATAGCCTGCGCTCAAGTGTGAGTAGGACTAATTCTAGTTGATCTAGAAAAACCAACTTTGATGAGTTTTATCTACATTCCAATTTTGTTACCTCTTTTTTATTTTGTTTCCCCTTGAAGTTTAATTTGTCTGTTTGATATAGCTATCTGAACGATTTTTCTTCTTTGTTACGCGGGAGAGAATGGATTTTTGTCACAAACTCTTGAAATGTTTTTGTTACTTTCCACTCGTATTGATTTATCGTTATTTTTCTTTTGAATTAAATTGTATTTAGAAATAAAAAAAATTATATTCTGAAAATGTATATTTAAAATTTTTGTATTTAAAAAAATGTTTCAAATAATAATTTGAGAACGAAAAAAGGAATCGCGTCTCCACGATGGAGAATATTTACCTAGTTGAGTAAAAAAAAGAAAAACAAATATGTGTATCACTAGTGTTGACTTTGCAAATGATTTATTTTAGCAAGATTTTTATTGAACATCGGCGCTGAGCAAAAACCTTAGGGAATAGCGGATACATATTTTTGCTACTTTGTAATTATAACTGTGCCAACTTTCTTTGACATGTGATTTTTTACATACAAAACATGTGTAACTAGTTCATTGTGATAATCCGAAAACTGTATAAAAAAAGGGTCTGTTTTATTTATACCAATAGGATTGTGTAAGATTAAAGTGCCAATTAACTTAACTTAAAGGTGATATGCTCCCTTAATATACTTTTCGACGAAAGGCTAATTTTAGTGACAAATTGGTCTAGGAAAGTCTCAAAAGAGAGGTCTTTTTGTGAGATACTTTTTTCAATTGAATTTTCCTTCCTTTGACTCTCTTCTTTTTAGACTTTTTTTCAGACAATGTTTTAATCAGGGTAAAGCTGAGCATGAATTTTCAAATCATAAAATATCTTGTAATAAACGAAAAAAATGTGTAAATACGTTGAATAAACATACTATTAGTTTTGTTAAAATTAATTGTTGCACTTTTGAAAGAGTTGGTTTTGTCTTGTAACATGTAACTTCGAATAGTACTTTTGTGCTCAAACATAAAACAAAACCATAGCCCATAATACAACAAATGTATAAAAATAAAAGCTTTGATATAGGATATGAAATATGAAAAGAAATAAAATTGTTGCGAACTTGGTTGAATCCTTGTTTTTCTGTACTTAGTATTTAACGTGACGATGAATTATTTATTTATTATTTTTGTTTTCAATGAAAAACCCATTTTATGATTTGCAACTTGTAATCGACAGTCGCGGGTTATTGAAAGGAAAAAGTTTTGACATGATAAAACAATCAAGCGAATCAAGTTTAAGGCTGTTGAATATTTGAAATCCACTTCGTTCTATTGACAGATCGACTTTTTTTCACGTGACAGTTTATTCTTGAAACAGGTTATTTTGTTTTTGTAAAATTGTAAACGTTTATTTTCGTCCAATAATGTTTTCTAATATCAATTATTCGCATGCAAATTGAACGGTGATATATAAAATTAAAATCAGGCGAGTATAAAAAAAATTACTTTGTCATTTTTTGTTCTTCATTTATCATCTAATTAATTCATGAAAAAAATTATATTTTTCAACAGGGGGAAAAAATGAAGGGTTGTTCACGGTTGGACATTTTTGAAGTGGTCAATTTTCATTGGATAGCAATAGTCCTGACCGGCCTGTACACTCACTTGCGACAAATTTGCATCATCGGATTTTGCTTTGACGATGAGAGCAATCATACTTTGACTTTTGATCATTCCTACGCGTCTATAATATTCGTATTTTCAGTAATGTGCCTACTGGCGGAATATAAACTTTGGCCCAGATCACTCAAGGAGCCACCGATTCATCTCATGTTTGTTTACGAGGTAAATAATTTTAAGTTAAAAGTTAATTTGTAAACCGTTCAATGAAATATTTAATGAAACAAAAATTTCAGATACTCGTAGCAGCATTAGTTACAAATATAGCAGTCAGCTTGATTTGGATGCCTCTGATGCATGGCATCTATTGTTTAACTACAGAAGCTGCCCAGAAGGTAAAATAAATTTCAAATCATTCAAATTTTAAATTAAAAAAAATGGTTTGAATCCAAAAACACGTTATCATTAATTCAAATTGTTAATTAAAAAAATGTCCAGTTGCTTTGGCTGAACCAGCTACCGATTGGAGAAAAGGTGCCTGTTCTGCAACTCGTGGCAAATTATTTGAAAAAAGACATGGCCGCGAGCCATTCTGCAATTTGCTTATCGATATTGTCATTCGTGTGGATGTTGGACGCAACGGAATCGCTGGACGGAATCTTCGACATGTTAATTAAGTAGTAATGCATGTATCAATTAACCACGACGTGATTTGTCGGTACAGATATTGAACGATGGTGAAACGATGATTTGTTACAGAGACGAGGAAGCGAGCAGTGTTTATGTAAGATCGAATAAGAAGCCGAAGAAAAAGATTTCGTTCTCGAATCCCGAAATTTCGCATTACTTCTGGTATTCCATGTACAAAAGCTGGTGTGAGCGATGGTCAAAGAAGGTCAACTAACTTTTGGTGTTTTGCTTTTCGAATAAAATTGTAATCATACCTTGATGACCTGTTTTTTTTTGTAACGTCAATTCATTGTATTTGAATAATCTTATTTACAAGTGTAAAAATCTATAAAACTATATATACTACAGAAGAATCAAATCCAATGTTCGAATTGAATTTTATTGAAAAAAAAAACCATTTGTCTAAACTGTTTTTACAAAAGTCATTGTATGACATCGATGCAATAAAGTGCTTGACTATACATTGGCGGAGTTGACATTTCAAAAACGAATACTTCTAACAATCCTCAATTTGTACTTTGAAATTCATCATGTGTTCAAGTTGAATCCTCATTTAGTTTTATCAATTCTCTTTTTTTTTTTTTTTTGTTTAAAATATATCTATACGCGTATAAATTACAGAATACAACAATTCATATTTTGATTTCCATTTACTAATTGACTAACAACAAAATTCGAACGATCGGTATCAAAAAGTTGTACGTGATTAAAAAACAGTGGAAACAAACAATGACTATAAATACCAACTGTTAAAACTCATTTGAATCTCTGATGTCCGCATCCGCCCAGTCGTTAATATCGTCGGCCCATCCGTTATCACAGTCCTCCGCGTCGCCATTGACCATCTTCATGTCAAATTTATTTGTATTAGTAAAGGGCTTTGTGTTATCGACATGAAGTACCTGTGTCTTCTGAATCACCGGCTCCATCTCGGCGAAGAAATCAATCTCCTCGTTGTCTTTGATACGAGACGGTTTCGAATGCTTGATATCCAATTCCGTAATATCCGAGATGATAAACTTTTTCGGCAACGCGATCCTTTCGACTTGACTAGTCGTTTTCACAGGCACCGGAATCTCATCAAAGATGCTCTTATCTTCCGGCTGACTTTTCACTTCCTGCGTCTCCCAATCGGACCAGTTATTCTCCTCCTCTGTGAAGGTCAAGTTGCTCTCGGATTTGTCTTCACCGCCGTCTGGGGAAGGTCTCTCCGGCAACCTCAAGGCCGGACTAACACTCGTCCCAGTCAAGTCGTCTGTGACGGGACGAGAATTGTCGTTTTTTTTTGGATGACCAGCGAGCTTTTTCGGCCGGCCGTCTGTAAAAAGTCGGGCCCGCTTGCCGCCTATGACTGCGGCCGAGCCCAAGATGGGAACCAGATCTGCCAAAGCGCGGAGCGTCGTGCTTACTAGACTATCGTCAGTGTCCTTCACTCCAACGAGAAGTTCCGGGAGGATGCAACCCTTGAGATCTTCTGTGTCAAATGCGTGCACAAAAGACTTTAGATGAGAGAGAAGTATTACTCGGATTGAGACGTCACGGACTGAGAACATCTGAATTAGTTGGGGAGCAAGATAAGTCTCGAATGTTGACCTATTGAAAAGTCCTGTCTCGTCTTCTTCGCCTGAAATAAAATGAAATTAAATTAATGGTTTAATAAAAATAAACTATCAATTAAAGATAATGCAAAACAATATAATGATTATAAACTAAAATAAATGTACTATTGTACAGATAGGATTAAAATAATTAACTAAAATTAACTAAAATGAGGTGTGCTACTAATACCCGGGTGCTACATACTTTTTGAACCAGATAATTCCTTACGTTTAGGAGACAATACGAAAGGCAACAATTTTACTTGAGCTGTACTATCCAGTAGTACCATTCGTGACAACAATAACTTTCCCATCTGTTCAGCCACGACCTTCTCTGGGAACGATTTCAGTTGCATAACTAGATTTCTAAGTTTGAAACATACAACATTTTCAGTATCTTCAATAAATCCTTTAACAACAATCTAATATCTTCAAGTAACTTGATTGAATACGAATAAGTTATCGGCCACTTACGAAAAGAATTCTTCCCTTTCATTTTCATTTTTCAACGGCAATTCCATCAGGAATGAGTATATTTTTATAAAATCGTGCGTAAAGAACGGGTGATAGAGCAAAGAACTGAGTGACGGTTCCAGTGAATTTGACGCGCTTTTCAGCTGCTGTGCACACATCTGTTTGAATTCCACCAACCCAGGAACATCTTCTGCAAAAAGTTTTAACATTATCAAAAATTACAAAAATTACTTTCAAAAATTATTGTTCAATATCAAACTGGACCGTCACCTGTGCTCTGTTGTTTCAAAACTTGATCCGCAAGAGTTATAAATGCTTTCCTATCGATTGCAGATGAATCCTCACTAATCAGCATCAAATCTTCATCCGAATAAGTTCTTCTAATTTTTTTCAAGTAACTCTCGGTGAGATTTTTGAACGTGCACAGGTATTCCAACCCTCCGAGCCTCCAGGATCCCTCGTTCGTCACATAGATGGAGCTTATCGTCAAACTGTTGTGTGAACATAAGGCTTTCTCGTGGAGAAACAAAAGGGCTCGCAGTACACTGTGCAGGCCGACACAGATTTGAAGTGCCGATTGGGACGATATCACCTGCACCAGTGGACTCACCTCTTCCGTTGCCAGATAAAATTTGCTGCCTTTTGACCATGACGTTATGTATTTCAAGATACAAGGGTGTCTGTACAGCATAAAATTCTGCAATAAAAGAAATAAAAATGAATTATAACATTTTCAGTTGAATGTAAAAATTAAACATGTGTGACTAGTACAATAAAATCATAAGCAAGTGGTTGTTATAGCTCAATCGATAAGATTCTACAAGGTTATGATGTAAACTTATATACCGTCGCAGTAGAATCGGTTGAATTACCTTTTTTATATAGATACAAATTTATACTTATCTTTATTTGCACGTACAATTATTTGCAAAATTTACTTTTACTTTTTTGTTTACACGTTTGTTCACTTTACCTTGGCGGCACTTTCCAATGGCGAAGGCTTTCCAAAATTGGCTGCAGAATGCAAAGAAGGCTCGCTGATAAAAAGTGACAGATTTTGTGGATTAAGACCCGGGACAGTGGCACTGTAGTGCATCCAAAAATCCGTGATCTCGACAGCCTTTTTGTCGATCTCCAACCCACTCGGAGCACTTTTTCCGTTGCCCATCGCTACGTTGTTTTGATAACAATTGTCAAGTCAGATCAACAATCAACATAACAATTGGAAAAAGGTTATGCACGATACATGTCAAAACCGCCGTATTGATAACTTAATCTAATCTGTCGCTTGCTTTCAACTTTCCATTGAAATGTTTGCGAAAAACGTTGCTAGGTTAAACTATATGGCCACGTTGTTATTGCAGCAACGCGTAAAGTGAGCGAACGAGGTCTCTACACTCTTTCTTCTATTTATTTGCTGTCAATTATTCAACGCGACAAGTTGAAGGGTTACTATTACGAACGTCTCATTGCGCATGATCGCCGTCCAACAAACCAGCTGTCAGATCAACAAGTGACGTCACGAGCACGCTGCTCTTTTGAACATGAAAACAGACACGACTCCGACCAAATCTTTGTTACGACGATAAGATTTTAACTTTTATGTTTAGTTTTTTTATAATCAATGGTTGTCAATGAGATGTGTAATATTTAGTATTTTCAGTCCGTTGGTTTCGGTTGATTCTTTCGTTTCAATTCGATCCGGAACTTGGAGATAATGCCGACGACACTAAACCATCGAACTTGCCGGGTTCTCAATGTTGACTTTTATTTTGAATTTAGTGAACATCTGAGGCTGAGGTTATTCTGGTACAGTTCTGCCAAGGTTCCAGATCGATTCGGAACGACAAAACCAAACGGAAGAATTCAATAAAAACAATTTTTTTAATTAAAAAAAATTTTCTAATTTCCTGACATTTTTGCCAGTTTTGTCTGTTGCTATAGTCATCTTGGAAATTCGATCTCAATTTTATTTGAGAAACATACAAAATGGTGCTTTTTTGTAAAACTCACTCGGTTCGGCGATCCAACGATGCAGATCGGCGCAATTTTAACCAACCTTTTTTCGATGATATCCCCCGTTGCGATCTGTTTTCCAACGTTGCATCCGGAGGTCACCTTCAGCTGGCCGCCAAGGTCGTCCTGAATTCGGTGTTAAAGTTGTCATCCGACTGATCCAACCCTCCTGGACTCCTTCTGCTGTTCTCAAAAATGCCGCCAACATCCACAATGTTATTGCACTTCACTGTACACTATATTAAATCTTTGTCATTTTACACATTATGGAAAAAAACAAGTATTCCGTAAAACATTTTGTTCGTAAATCTTATGGAGCTTATACGGTGCAAACTGTGTTTTTTCAAAATCAGATCGTGGGGAAATAAGCAAATCTCACCCTTTGGCGCCGGACGGTGGCGCCACCGCACGAACGGCTCGTCTAAAAAGGTAGCGTCAACAGCGATGTTGCGGCAAGAGTTGCGCGACAAATGGTGGATGTTTGCTAAACCGTAAATGCAATGTTTTTTGAATGATGAAATCAGTCAATTAGGTTAACAATAAAAAATAATGCCATCGTAAATAATACCAAAGTCATTACAATGACAATCAACGTTAGTTTTTTTCTGTAAATAAATTCGTTGTCAAGATCGCGAAAAATTTGATACTGTTGTAAAAATGAACAATCGAGAACAAAAATCACGAACGATTGGATATTGTTGTTTTAAAGAAAAATCGGGAACAAAAATGTAATTTGATATGTTCTGTTATTGTAATTTGATACTTTGAATACACAGAAAAGCAAACTGCCATAAACAAAACATATAAATATCAAATTACATTTTTGTTCTTGATTTTTCATGGTACACAATATTATAATCAAGAACAAAAATGTAATTTGATATTTATGTTTTGTTTACGTTAGTTTACTTTTTTGCGTATCAAATAACAAAAACAGAACATATCAAATTACATTTTTGTTTTCGATTTTTCATTATCAAAATATCAAAATGTTCGCGTCCTTTTGATGTGCGATTTTTTTCCCCAAACCAAAAACAAAGAAATAAATAATATTTTGAGTAATATTTGTTTGACCTTGGCATTATTTACAATGGAATTATTGTTTATTGTTAACCGACTTCACTGATTTTAACGTTCAAGAGACATCGCGTTATCAGTTTAGAGGCAACCATCCCCCAGTTGTCGTGCACACTCTTGCCGCGGCAATGCCGTTAACGCTACCTTGACGAACCGTGCGTTCGGTGGCGCCACCATCCGGCGGAAAATGGTGGCATTTGCTTATGCGCCAACGATCTGATTTTGGAAAAATAAAGTTTTTCACAGAATAAGCTCCATAAGATTTAAGAACAAAATGTTTCGCGGACTTTTTGTGATTTTTATGTTTTTTTCATAATATGTAAAATAAATGTGAGATAATTACAATAGTGACAACAGTTTATTATAGTGTAAATACAAACATTGTGGATAAGAGGCGGCATTTTTGAAAACAGCAGGAGTCCAAGAGGGTCGGATGGCAACTTTTGCAATGACTTCAGGACGACCTTGACGGCCAACTGAAGGTGACCTCTGGATGCAACGTTGGAAAACAGATCGCAACGGGGGATATCAGCGAAAAAAGGTTGGTTAAAATTGCGCCGATCTGCACCGTTGGATCGCCGAACCGAGTGAGTTTTACAAAAAAAGCACCATTTTGTATGTTTCTCATTTTTAAAATGGTTTGGATGCTTCTTTTTAGAAAATGCGCTGTTAGAAACTTTAACGCGCGATTAATTAACAATCATTCAAAATAAATTTATATTTTTAACAATATTTTATTCAGAAATTTGAATTCATTTATGATGAGTTATAATTCCTAGTTTATGAGGTTTCAGTTGTGTGCACTGACCTGCCATGTAAAATTGGATCTGAATAAACCAAAGTTTTAACTAAGTATGAATATAAAAATTAGACTCAGGTAAAAGGGAAGTGCATAAATGAATATAAAAAATATTTTGACTGCAAATTAACGTCATGCAAAATGCTTTTTAATGATTTAAAATTAATAGTTGTTACAATAACATTATCTGGATATACAAAAACTGAAATTCTTATAACAATTGTTTTTCGATTGACAAAAATGTTAAAATAACATACATTTTATAATTAAAAACTAACAAAACATATAAAGAAATTAGATAAAAGACAAAAGCGAAAAAATGAGAAAAATCTAGACAGATTTTTCTCATTTAAAAATAGAATTTTCGTCTATTTTGGAATCACCAAAATATGTTAACAAAATATATAAAAATATTAAAAGAAAGTTATCTTGATTGGTCTTTTTGATTGAAAAATGGAATTGATCTATTTTCGAATGACCAGAGTACGTTAACTAACGTGAGTGCTCAACGGTAACATCCAATCTGTTGAAAAAGTAAAAAAACTGACTGATTAGAAATCCAAAATGTTAAATAAAAAAAATTAAATATACTTTAAATTTATAACTTACTCGGGATAGCCTTTACCAGCCTTCCTCCCTTGTTTTTCTGAAAAATATTGCTTGAATTAATACAAAACTAATTAAACCAGTTTGTTTTCATTAATTATAAATGAATATACAAACTTTTCTTTGGTTCAACTTTTTTCTTATCCTTTCTGTTCTTTTCTTCCTTCAAAAAATTTTTGTACGAGATCACCCACAACGAATGTATGATTTCAGTCTGACGTATCAGTTTCAAAGATTCCTCGAGGCGACGTAATCTGCCAAATAATGATTTATCAAAACAGGGTAATAAATCGTACATTCAACTTTCTAATCAATACAACATTTTTCAGCGCCATTGTAATTTGTATAAAATCAGAAAGAAGGCTTACAAGCGATTCTTGGTACTTTCGGATAGATGAATCAAAAATGTGAACATCGTTGCAAATATTGTGAGATTCTCCTCGGCTGCCAAAGCTCTTTCCATCAACGATTCGTGTATTGATTCCAGATACTTCTCATCTTCATCTCGGAATTTGATTAAACCGAGAAATATATCAGCAGTACCCTTGAAAAATTGCAAGCGACAACATTTTGAATTATCTTTAACTATATTATCATATTCTAGTTGACTTGAAACTAAAGAAGTGACCTACTTTCAACTTCTCAAAAGAATGGGAAACTTCGTTATCCGTGTCCTTTCTGAATTGTTTCAGCAGACAGATATACATCTCATTTATCAGAGCATTTCGATCATGCTTCTTCAGCTCGCCCACAACACCATCGATGATTTCGAAATATTTTTGTTGGAACTTTCCGACATACTTCTCCTTGTACTTGTAATGTTTCAGCAGCGTTTCCGGTTTGTAAAGATTTCTATTGTAGACAACCAAGTAACAATAAGCTCTCAACAGAACCAGCGATATTGTTTTCGTGTAATCCTCCGTTTCTGTTGAGTTGGGATCTGAAAAAAGTAAATCATCTATTGATTAAAGTGTGAAGATTCGGTTTCTTATAAGGAGAGACAAATTTTTACCTGTCACTAATGTGACAACAAACAGGTATCTGTCAATAAATTGTGACAACACTTCCGCAAAATGGACGTCCTTGATAAAGGGGATCTGTCTTTTTGCAACATCACAGGCTAGTTTGAAAACTTCCCTTGTCAGTGTCCATCCATAAAACTGTACAAATTGTTACATTTGTTAAGATTGAAATAAGTTTTGTTTGTTACATTTTTTTTTATATTTTGATAAAATATACCTTCCTTGGATCGATAGTCATTCTGACAAATTGAACAAAATTTGTGACTTCTCTTTTGACTCTCTTGTCGCGTTCACCTATCTCAGATTCGCTCAAGTCTCCCATTTCTAAACTAGCCTCCTCCTCGGTCCTCCGGAACAGAGACGTTGCCATAATTTTTGCAAGATATTTTATGATCAAGCTGGCGTATCGTGGTTTACTAAAGAAAAGAATTGTTTATTCATTTTTTTGTATAAAAATAAATTACTATTACATAAAATGAATAAAATGTTTTCACTCACTTTTGAAATCTGCCTAAGAAAAATCGAGCAGCTTCAATCAAGTAATTGAACTCGAATCTTGCCAGAGTGTTGAAATTGTAATAACAAATAAGGGCGAATATTCGCTTCGTCGTGGTGTAAAAATCTTCCACACTGTCGGTTGACAGAGCATCGACTTTTTTGATAAGCGCAAAGTAGCCGAGAAAATTATCCCATTCCTCGTTGCACAAATCGGTTATCTGCTTCGAAAATTTTTCCACAAATCCGAAACATTTCAGCGTTTTGCTTATGTGATTCAGCAGAACATCGTCCAGCTCGGTTTTCAACAACTCGCGGAGCACATTGAACAACGGCTCGGCAAGTTCTTTTTGATCGAGAAGATTAAAATCCCAGAAATATCTGGGAATGATGACCAAGTTTACCAGTACTCTCAGGTTGCCTGCTTCCGAGTATCTCTCAATCAGATCTGTTATCACTGGGCCAAACGTATTGGTGATCTGTTTCATTCGACTCTCGCGTATCACCACTTGATTTTCGGTCTGGTTGTCATCTAAAAGAAAAGAATGTGATTTAATAAATACAATAATTTATAATGAAACCGAAGAAAAATATATCCAAAAGTATAAATAATTTTAGGCAATTGACATTACGTTTGATAGAAGCTTGTTCCAAGCAATTGACAATCAAGTTAACCATGAGCAAGAAGTCAGACTCATCAGCCGGAAAATCAGAGACCAAAATTTCGACCATGGTTTCCCAATCGAGCAGCGCTTCATTGATCTCAATCATGACTTTTGCCAGTCTGGCCATGCTCGCAGGATTAGTTTCTTTATAAAACACAATCAGATTGTTCAACACCGCCTTTGTGTCCGTGTCTTCTTCCATGATCTGGTCATTCAAATAGTGTCCCGCAGCTTGTGCAATCTCAGGATTCAGGTCGTAGATTTTGTAGTGAACGATATCCTCGATGTCAGGCAAAATTTCTGTTACCGCCGGATGCTGTTTGCAGATTCTTATAACATTGATAGCCATGGGCGAGATACTGTTCTCATTCAAACTGTCAGCAGCAACCATATATGCAATATGAACGAAATTCTCGGTCTTATCTGTGTTGTGTGTCTCGAAAACTTTCAACAATCCATTCAGTGTGATTTTCCTCACCTCATTGACTTTGTGAAGGAATAACGTTTTTTCGACTAAAACAAGCAAAATCATAGCTATGAAAAATTGCGAAAGAAAAATTATTTGAACATTTTTTGTTTGGTGTTCGTTGTTTTTTTCAGTACATTTGTTTGGGTGTAAATCTTCGTCAAGGATGGAAGGCATCATGAAAATCCATTTTGCATATTCCTCGGCGTAAATCAGGTCCAATTCATTGCAATTGAGCCATATTTTTTTTCTAAACATCTTGTTTAATATTTCGTCAAAGATCTCTCGCAATATTAGTCTGCTCAAGCCTCGAATCAAAAAACCAGTTGCAATACTCAAAGCTGAAAAAAATATCCCAAATATTAATTAATTATGGAAATATTGATTTTTAATATACAGTTGTAATAATTATACAAAGTAATTGTAGAATAATTACCCATTGATGTCGATGTGATGAAGAAATTCATAAGTGATATCCCAGAAGAATTCTCATGATCCGAGATGTCGATCAACAGTTTTACAATAGGCTCTCTCAAATATTGAAGACAGAAGTTCAAGTCACACTTTTGGACGAACATGCGCCAAAATGAGTTGAGAATTTCCAAGAAGTCGTTACGCTCTCTTTTCGATTGCAAAACTTGGTGATCGAGTTTCGGCTGGATGAATTTAATTTTATAATTGCATAAATTCTTTGATATCATTAAAGTATTAAAAATTAATTTACAATCTAAATTTATTATTCTTTTCTCCTTTTTGACAGACTGTAAATATTTTTGACATTGCTTACGGATTTCATGTATTCCTTATACATCCATTGAACTATTTTTGCGGTATCAACCTCCTTGTCCTTGTTCAAAAGCTTTTGCGCCAACTCGTAATTGAAATCCTTACCCTCGCCACCGCAACAAGAAATAATGAATTGCAACAAAATCATGACCGAGTCACTTTTTCTTTTCGCGTTGTAATCCTCATCATCAGTCTCAGCACCGAGTTCGAAAAACTTGATCCACTCTTCGATAACCAACTGAAATAACAAAAAAGAGAACGAGTAATATTTTAATTTTCTTTTTCATTTATTACTTTTTTTAACTATAAAAAGTAAAACTCACATTGATGGGATATCCAAGTTCAACTATCAGATGATATATATCCGCTTCCTCTTTATCGTAGTAAAATTGAATCTCTTTGGTCATAATTTCCACTTGTTCACTGAGAAATCAACATCATGATAAATAATTTTATAAATTATTGTTATTTTATAAATTATCAAACATTGTTTTAAATAATTGAT
This sequence comes from Trissolcus japonicus, assembly GCA_030522925.1. Lineage (NCBI taxonomy): Eukaryota > Metazoa > Arthropoda > Insecta > Hymenoptera > Scelionidae > Trissolcus > Trissolcus japonicus. The sequence goes on from JAPYZS010000032.1 coordinate 207,320, forward strand.
CGATCAGTTTCATTACTCTGAGTAACTTGGCGTGATGCTTCTTTGAGTTATTCTCCTTCTACCTAACGAAGAGGTTGAGCTCGCTGGAGACGCTGGTGAGTAGCACGGTATTGCTGAAAGAAATTTATTTATTATCTGATGGCACGTAAAATAAATAGTTTTATATTGTTATCGGTAAAAATATAGGTTAATCACAAGCTTTTCTTGGTCGCCTTGTTCTTTTGACCGGCTTTGGTGTTCGAAAAGAGCTCGGTGAAATTGACCTCGTGGTTGCAGTTCTCTTTGATGAGCTTTCTCTGCTGAGGCTTCTCGATTTTCTGGACCGAGAAGAGACTGAGGTTGGCGAACCATATCCTTTTGAGCTTGACGTTGTCTCTTGTATTTTCCAGGAAATTGGCAAAGAGCTTGTTCTGAAAATTGTTTTATTGTTTTTTGTCAATTCAAATTTGAAATATTAAAAAACAATATGAAAATTGTTTTAATTTTTTTTTCCATTCCTTACTTGTCATCGTCAGAACTTTTTGGCGTCACAATCATGAGAGGCGATTTTTGTTCAGCAGAATTTTGAGATTCCGATGATGAAGCATCAGCTGGGATACCCGACTTGTGCTTGAAACTTGATCTAAAAAATTGCCCCAACGTTGAATAAAATAAAAACAAACTTATGGACGCTGGTTTTGTAATATTGAGTTATTTTTTGTATTAAATCATATCTATACCCGACAGAAGAAGTTTGAGTAACGTTCGTAGAGGACAATTTTTGTTCTTCAGAAGTTTGGGATTCCGAAGATGAAAGAACTCGAAGACGCGACTTGGACTTGAGAGTTAAACTAAAAAGTAAACAAGTTAGAAAACAAAAACATTTAAAAATCACAACTTTTTACTTGTTTCGATTCGATTCTGACGTTTTTCTTTTTCTTTTTTGGTGTACTTACGATTGCATTTTTAATGCTGATTCTTCAACATCGTCGCTGGGAGAACTTGGATCTTCGTCCATTTTCGTTTCTTCTGGCGAAGAACTCGAGTTTCTATTCATTTTTATTTCACCTGATTACCTAATGATGTTAACAGTACAGCAGCCGTTTGAAAACTGAAAAAATTGCCTAATAGAGCCAAGAGGTTCAAATGACCGTTGATTCGTGGAAAATCTCAAATTCTTGTAATCAAAACAATGATATAGAAGGGATGAATAACAGATGATGGCGGTTGGGCACAGTTTTTTGAAAGATTTTTCTGTTGCAAATATTTTTTTTTACTCAAACCAAATATAAGGAATATTATTTTACAAGGAGGGCGGCCTGAAAGTTTTGTTACACGGTTTCCTTGAGACTGTCGCGGCTCTGCGACGAGTACAGAACATGGCGCATCTCGCCGCCAAAACCAAACTGATGAACAAATTTATGCATCATGGATGAAAGAAATTTATAGATTATATTCATTACATTCGATTGTATTTGATTTGTTTGCCTGATTTAATAATATAAATATCAATGATAATTGATGGTTGATGCTTCGATGGCTTTTTTATTTTCAAGTTTAAGTTTCGGTAAGAAAATGAACAACAAACGGGTGTATATTTTTTTTGTCGTTGTTGTTATTTTGACAGTGTCATTTGTTATCAAGGTAATTCAGTGTATGTATGTACCTTTACACGATAAAGTAAAGATCTCATAAAATATTAACAAAAAATAATAATTTTTCTTTCAGAATTCAAAAAACATTTTTTATTCAAATTTTTGTGTTTACAATTTTCAGCGAATTTTGCGGCGATTTTCTTACTTAAAATATAAAGTAATATTCTTATTAAACATATTTAAACATTAGTTTTTTAAGCATTAAGAATTGTTCAATTTCTTTTTATCACGTACTTATCAGCTAGCGGCTCTTCTAGCATTAAATCTAAATAACAAAATGTTTTACAAATATTTATCATATCCGTCTCTTATAATCTGGTAAATTTTCTAGCACTGGATCTAAAAAGAAATAAATAAAAGCGTTTAAAAAAAGAAAACAGAATCTCCGGAAAAAAAATTCTTACATTTTTGCAGTGACTTTAAACTTTGGAATCTCATCTTTCTGAAGGAATTTTCTGAATTCTTTGATTCGTTCCAATTCGACATGTATTGTGACAGGAAGAGCGTGAACATTTACACATATACAGTATTTGTCTGAAGCAATGCATTTCAATTATACTGTGTCCACAAAGCGCGTGTGAATGTGCACTTCTTCAATTCTACCTTACCTGATGTCTAAAAAGCTTTGCGCAATATTTTTTCCTCACACATGCACGCGAAGAGTCACTACGCATGCATGTGTGAGGAAAAATAGTATAAGCAACTCGGAAGCAAAGCACATCTTCCCTCGGCTAAGCTGGGACTAAGGTAACCTCGGGGCGCCTTCGTCTGACCATCTTTTGTTGAGTGTCAATTCGAGTTCTTTGAAGTTCCTGTTCGACCTGGTTATACGAAAATCATCACGTAGCACTGATGAAGTGAAAAAGAACTCTAATGAGCGATCTATTCTCCGTGACGCTATGTAAAGAGGTTGAATTGAATTTGCGAAAATTGACGGAACTTGTCGATTTTATTTATTATTTTGATTATTCTACCGATTTTATTAATTATTTCTATTATTATTATTACTACTTTTTTTATTATTACTTTTTTATTTATTTCAAACTCTAAAATAATTTATTATAAACAATGGATTATAGAAATAAAATAATGAAATATCAAATGTATCTATACAGATACCAAATAGCACGATATAGAAAATTTCGAAGAAGATGGGAAAGAGCGTGGTATAGAGTTCTAGAGGTGTCGCGAGAAGGAGGAATGATTTTAATTTCTTTTTGTTTGATATTCAGCTTTGTAAATACAAAGAATAAAGAATAATATTTGAATTCAACATTCGTGGCTGTAAGATAATGATAACAGAAAAACTTTTAGGTTTATAAAAAAAAGAGTATTAAGGAAACTTATGTGTTTTTATTTGTAATCCCTGAATATAATAGCCGTGGTAGATGGTGTCGCGCTGTAATTGGTTATTCTCATCTTTTATTCGTTTTCTGATTGGTTCAAATAATTTCGGTTGACCGAGCGGTGGGGATGGATGAGAGATAGAGATAGACGGATAGCAAGGTATAGATGGCGCAGTATTTAGAACACATTTTATTTTTATTTATTTAAAGGTTAAAAAAGGTTACGTTTCGAAGTGTTTTGGTGTGTAATGTGACAAGTGCTATAATTATTTTTTTTCTATTATTAATTATTGTTATCATTTATTAATCCCTGATTACATAATAGTCGTGTTAGATAATGTCGCGCAGTGATTGGTTATTCCCATCGTTTTATTCGTCTTCTGATTGGTTTAAATGATTTCTCTTGAATGATAGAGACAAAATCAAAGGTTAGGTTTTATCAAATATATTTTGTTGTGTGATATGGTATTTACAACTGGTCTAAAAGCTGAATCAGTAAAGAAGTTAGTTTCAGTTTAAATTACAAAATATCTAATTTTTTCTAGAAATAGTTATGAGAAATAAAAATAGGCTAAAATTGTAAAAAAATAAATTTTCAGTTCAAAAAGAAAGAAAGAAAGTTGGTAGCTTGATAAGCGCGCGCGGAGCGCGCAGTTGCCCCCCGTTATATATTTTTTTTATTGATCCGTGCTTCAAACCTATAATCGTTTGGTCAAATATAATTAACTGAAAGTAGAAATACAGAAAAGAGAACACGGGAACTTTTTGAAGGGTAATTTTGTATTCATGATAATCCAACATGAAAATTATCGAACGTAAATTCAAGTGGCGTTTGGCCAATATGATAGAACCGGTGATGAGAGGTGTAAGATAAAGGTGCCGGTTTCCGTGACTTTAAGAAATTCTCGTATCATTATACATTTATAATAAATAAAATCTGTGGAATATCATAACAAAAAAAAGAACAAACTTTAGGAAAATCTATATAGTTTTGATCTCATAAACCTCATAAACGCGTTAATAATTGTGGGTACTTTTAAATTGAAAAATTTAGAAAGCCGGTTTCCGATAATATTTTTTTGAATGTACCGATTACAAGCGCCAATTTCCGAGATTTAGAATCGCATCAAACATAACAAAAATTGTACTTTTTTGTATCAGTTTTTTTGCAAACTTCAATTTATTTCCATTGGATTATTAAAATAGACCTTATTTTCATTTTACAACAGCTTTTTGTAAAATTCAATGAACTATAAATAGCAAAACGTTAACAATAAAATGTGAAGCATTCATATCATAGTGTTAGATTTCGAACTAAATATTCGATTCGATTCAAATTTATGAGCCCATAGATGAACATCGAATTACGTTACATTACGTAAAATCTCGATTGACGAAAATTCATTAAACTCAGTCATTAACTTTTTTGATTGATATAAAAAATTAGGAAAAACAAACTTATAAATAACTGACATTTATTTTCATGTTGGACAATTTTATTTTTCTCGGTTGTTTTAATGCGTTGGTTTACAGATAAATTGTTCAATTGTTGTTTCGAAACTTTGTTGAATAAATGATTAAATTCACAAAATATTTTACGGTAGGGTGCGGAATGAAAAATGATTAACGTTTTGTTTCATTTCACTAACATTACACTTTTGTGCTCTTGTAACAATTCTCATTAAGACATAAGAATATACTGTCATTCCACAGGATAAAAAAGTTGCTACCGCAGATAAAGAACAAGCCCTCAGAAGCATATGCGCTCGGTTTCCGTACCTCCATAAGTGCTAAAATATGAAACTTCGAGCCGTGAAATTCCAAACTTTCTATGTTTGAGAATAAACGAAATAAACGAAATAAACCCAATTAAATTATTTGATATTCAGCTTTGTAAAAACAAAGAATAAATAATGGTGTTTGAATTGAACATTCACGGCTATAAGATAATGGTAACAGAAAAACTTTCAGATTTATAAAATGAAGAGAGTTGAGGAAACTTTTGTGTGTTTTTATTTGTAATTATGTTTTTTTTATCGATCGTACTTCAAACTTATAATCGTTTGGTCAAATATAATCAACTGTATGAAGAAATACAGAAAAGAGAACGAGGGAACATTTTGAAGGGAAATTTTGTATTGGTGATAATCCAACATGAGAATTATCAAACATAAATTCAAATGGCGTATGGCCAATATGTTAGAACCTGTGTTGAGAGGTGTAGGAAGTTGGTATTTCGAAGAAAACACTGCGTTGGAACGACGAGTAAAGTACTTTTTACAAGGTTACAATTTTTATGTCCTCTTTTACGGTTTATTTACACAGACATACCATGCTTATCAAGTTTGGGACACAAATATGGCAGTGAGTATCAAAAATAAATATCCACAATCCCCTTTTCAAAAAGTTAACTCCCTTTTAAACATCCATCCATTCCATATTTAACCGTTTGCTGGGTCATCGTAGCAAATCGTACATAAGACTTGCTAAGCTTTGTATGTGTGCAAAATTCAGGGCCTTAACAACCAAAATGCTTGTCCCAGCAAACGGTTAAAAAGTTGATGACACTCAGAAGTTGGATGCGTGGCCAATTCACGCATCATCGGTTATTTTAGACAAGCCGGTTTGTTTTTGCATGCGCGCGTTTAGCGCGAATGCAGAAGTTTTAAAAGGCCGGTGAAGAATTAGAGATTTTGCGTGATATCCTTACATCGGTGACTTATTTGAAATTGACTAATTTGACTTCGATTTTCAATCAAGCTTACCTTTAGCTTGAGCAGCTTAAATTTTTTTTAGTGTTATGAACCTTATGAAATATTACTACACATGTTGATAGTTACTATATATAACTACAATATTTTTTATAGTAAATTGGACAAAACCACAGAAATTTCTGTAATCACTATAGGCTTCTGTAGTATTTTTTTATGAGGATAGACGAATTATCCGAAATGAAATCTGACAATTTTTTTAATTTTTAGAGAGTTCTGGACAATGTCAACGCAATAATCATCATCGGAGTCGCACTTAATAAGCTAATAATGTTTACAATCTACCGAGCAGAGGCAAAAGCGATTATCAAATTTGGTATAGATCGCTTTTGGATGCAGAAATACGATAAGGACTCAGAAAAATTCATAATATCATCTGATAGAAAAGGCTTCAATATATTATTAATGTACTTAGCAGGTGTTATTATTACAACGACCTTGTACGTCACTAGACCAATCATTGGTATGTAATATCTGAAATCTGTGAAACTAAGATTTTAATTATTTATACTTACCCACACGGACAAAAATATAGTTCAAAATATATTTTACATATATTTTATATAGTTAAAATATATTCGTATATATTTTACGTATGTCTTATTTATAAAGCGGCAATAACTTATATGAATTTAAATATAAAATAAATATAAATTTTATCGAAAAGGTATACAATATTTATATAATAAATATTAATTCGACATATATTTGTACGTATATTTTTGTCCCTGTGAGTAAATTCAATCTCCAATTGTTGAAAGTCAACGTGAAGTTGTGTCAGGGGTTCAGTAAAAAATTAATCCATGTTTCTATTATTTTGAAGAAAATCTGATGAGATCCAAAGCAGAAAGAGTCAGAGAACACCCGTACCCATATTATTTTCTTCCAGACACGATCTTCGACACGCCTTATTTTGAGATTTTGTTTATCTTACAAGTAAAATTCAAATGATCAATCTCGTATATTTCCAGATAATAACTTGTCAATCTTGAACACATTTTTGTTTTCACTTTCATTTTGCAGGCAATTGTGACTTATCAAATCACCCAAGTAACATACTCCTTTGACTACTGCGTCGTGACATTTATCGTTCATGCAGATATCCAATTCAAATTACTCGGACGCAAAATAGAATCGTCCATGGATAAAATTGAAACTCTGATTAACGAGCAGTATGACTGTCCTGCGACAAAACTAATGAAAGATTTGTTTTTCGCACTGAAGAGTCATATTAAATTTCACAACGAACTAATTCATTTCATCGAATTGTTGAAAAAAATCTTCTCCGTCATACTCCTCGTAGAGCTTGTTATGTCCAGCGTACTGATTTGTCTTGCTGGATATCGACTATTAGTAAAATCACTTAGAATTTAATACCCCAAATTTGACATCATCCCGAGGATTGAATTCTTTGACCTTTCTTGCAGATGTATCCTCAAGTTTTTGGAATCTTATTGTGTCTCAGTACCTTACTTACCTTTTTCTTGGAGATTACCACGTTGATCTACATATGCGACAACTTTGCCAACAGCAATAGCGACATAGGTCATTGTATTTATAGATCATTCTGGTATGGTTTGCCTTTCAGTCTATGTGGCAGACGTATCAGATACCTCGTACAGATTTTAATTATAAGATCACAGAAACCATGTCAATTCACTGCTGGAGAATTTGTTGTCATTACTATGCAAACATTAACAAATGTAAGTTTTTTTTTGGAGTTACAATACAAAGATTCATTAGATTTTTCCAAGCAGAAAGAAATACATGTTTTATATGAGTCGCTCCAAATATATCATCCCGTTGAGGGGAAGAAAAATTTTTTTTTGGAATTGTATGAAACCGTTCTAAAAACCAAATTTTTGTGCTCCGAGGACCTTAACAGTGACGAAAAAAATGGGGTTCCAAATTTTCAAGTCTGGTGGTACGATTAGTTATCGAAAAGCGTCAATAAACGGGGTTTTTAGCGTTAATTTAAAAAACGTTGACTTTTTTGAAAAACACCCACCCAAAAAAAATGCAAGAAAAATTTATTTCAGTCCCTTGGGGTCCCATGAACAAATTTTTCTTCGGTTTTCTGGTGTCCAACCAACAAGAAAAAATGGGTCCCATAGGCGTGCTATTCGAATATAATCATTTGTATGATTATTTTCGATTTATAAATTTTTTGTTCGACTTAAACGATGTTTTATTCATTTTTTCACAATTACACCATATAAATCAAGTGGCACACCTATGGGACCCATTTTTTCGTGTTCATGGGACCCCAAGGGACTGAAAAAAATTTTTCTTTTCCACATTTTTTAAATTAACGCTTAAAACCCCGTTTATTGACGCTTTTCGATAACTAATCGTACCACCAGACTTGAAAATTTGGAACCCCATTTTTTTTCGTCACTGTTAAGGTCTCCGGAGCACAAAAATTTGGTTTTTAGAACGGTTTCATACAATTCCAAAAAAAAATTTTTCTTCCCCTCTAACGGGATGATATATTTGGAGCGACTCATATAACACAAGGATGGCAACATATATGCACCAATTTATTCATCATATATGTTTTTGCCTAGATTGACTATACGATAATTATTCTTTTTTATTTTTAGATAATGAAGTCGTCAATGTCCTATTTGACTTTACTCCGCACTGTCAACGAAAAATAAATTTCCTCTTCCATCTTTCCATCCACAGTTAAAAAGTTGATGACAGCAGTTAAGTTGGCCGCGCGTTGACTGTTGGCTGACTTTGTGCCTCATCGTTTATTTTTGACAGTTCAATTTGACAGGAATAAAATATATACGGGCGCGCGCAGCCTGCCATAGACAATGTAGTCCACAGTTAAAAATTTGATGACAGCATTTAAGTTGGCCGCGGGTCGACCGTTGGCTAACTTCGTGCGCGTCATCATTTATTTTTGATACTAGATTGTCTAGGGCGCGCTGCGCGCGCATATATTTTATTCCTGTCAAACTGTCAAAAATAAGCGATGACGCACGAAGTCAGCCAACGGTCGACCCGCGGTCAACTTACCTGCTGTCATCAACTATATTTAACTGTGGATTCAGATTGACAGGAAGAAAATATATACGGGTGCGCGCAGCGTGCCCTAGACATTAATCAATCAATCTTTAAAAAGTTGATGAAAGGCGGAAGTTGGCCGCGGGTTGGACCTTTGGCCAAGTTCGTGTGCAACTTTTATTTTTTGACAGTTTGAAATTTTTTTGACAGCTGAGAATGTGTAGTTAAAAACTGGAAAACTACGAATGAATATGTGTGTTTAAGATGCACTTTTATTTAACTGTCATCTATGTAACACATAAAAAATGAACTAAAAATGAAAAAATAAAGTTTAAAAAAGAATCACATCACCACTGTAAAAACAAAAAAGTACAGTAAATTCTTGACTATCTTACGAAGATAATGTCGGCGGCCGTGCGGCTATCTACAAACACTGCTACAAATTCATGAGTATAAAAAAATTAATTTGAAAATTTTGAAAAAAGAAAAAAATTTATGGTCGTCATGCGAAATGTTTTTTAACGATCCCTCTTTTAAAAAGTTGATGACACCCTTTATTTTTTGACAGGCCGGACATTTGACATTGAGGTTCGTTAGGAAATTTGAGAATGAAAAGGCAGGGGCGCGCAGCGCGCGCCAAGGTATTTATATTTCTTGTCAAATTTGAAAATTTGATGGGGGAGAGTGCGCGAAGCGCGCTCGACATTCTAGTCCACCTTTTAAAAAGTTGATGACACCCTGAAGTTGGATCCG